>JAQFVV010012394.1:7241693-7289193 GCA_028023455.1 Epiperipatus broadwayi | reverse complement strand
TATGAGTTTACATAGTATTGAACTTTCCTTGTATATGTAACAGCACAACATTTTTCTATATTTATATGCATGTTATTCTTTAAACACCATCCATAAAAGCTATCTACATAAGATTGAGGCTGTAAATAATCCTTATACAAATAATTAATTTAAATATTTTACAATCAACAGCATATGACAATGATTATACAATTCAATATGGGAACTGCAAATACATTCACATATAGACATGCTGGTCATTTTTCTGTTTTCTTCATCAGCAGAAAACATTTCTTTCTGAATGACTACAATATCATATTTATCTGCAGCTTTTCAATGTATTCTGTTCTCTGTCATATTTTCTAAATGGAAACAATAGACATTTCACTTCTTTAAATTGCATATGAGATCATTTTATATAATTAATAGATTGACCTTTCCTACAAATCTATGGTTTATCATAAAATGCTCTTTTAGGAACTTGTATTATTCATTAATTTTATATGTACCATCCAACAATTGTATAATTTTATATCCAGCAAGTTGAATAATATACTGATTTACGATTTTGCCAGGGCATCTTTAAATGAAAGTTTTTTAATGCGTTTATGCTACATCAGTCGAATATTGAAGTTTCACTTCCATGCAATCAATTTGGTAAAATAATTATATACAACAAATAATATACAAATGGAAAAAAAAGTAAGCATTTTATATATATATTTAAAAGACTAATTTACAGAATTTGTAATTTAAAAAAAAAGCACGTGGGAAGTATTTTTAAAGTAATATATTATTTATAAAGATGGATATTTTGTAATTATTATTTTAGAAAGTGAAGTTTTCGAAAATGTATTATTGAAGTTTTTACTTCAAGAAATTGTTCCTCTCGTACTAATTGAGAAAAAAGTTAAAATTACTTCACTTGTTAATTTACAGCAGTAGACAATATAAAAAATCCATTTAAAAAAATCCTTCACGCTAATTATTTTAAAATTGCGGACGGCTTTAGAGCAACGCTTCGTAAAGAGATATAACATGCATTGATTTGTCGAAATGTTATTTGGATTAACGCCATATTAAAATGAGCGTTCTGTTATTTTAGAAAGGCAATTTAAACAAACGTATCAACTCAAACTAGTTTTTTTTTTTTTTTTTTTTATAAAGAGAATAAATTTTTACCCAAAATATTTTTATATGTTACGTTCGTAAGAGAAATATTCTGTCAGTTTTAAAGATAAAGTGAATTTACTTTATATAAATTAAAAAATTTGAATTCAGAGTTTCACACGACCCTCAAGTCTGAGTTCGAATCCCTTACATATATACGTGCAGGTATGTGTAAACATGTACTGTGTATTAAGTTTATATAAATTAATAAATTGAAGTAATTTTAGAAGTGTTTTTTTTTTTTTAAAAAAATTAAAAAAAAATAGAGAGAAAAAAGCAAAATCTTTTTTTTAAAATCATTTATAAATCCTTAAAAGCAATTTTTTTTTTTCATGTGTCATAGCATCGGCCGGGAAGCGAACTCGCTAACCCGGGACAATTGCTTGTAAGGCGGCTGTGCTGACCTCTCGACTACTAATACTTGACAAAAGCAATTTTTTTAAACTGAAAAATCAAATATTTCAACGTTATATACAAAAATATATACACACGAACATATATATATATTATAAAGTAAATAACAACCTTTTGAAAATTTACTACTAAATTATTAAACGAAAAGTGAAAAAGAATGGAAAAATTAAAAAATTCTTTTGTTTTAAGGCAAACTTATTAGAAAGGGACACGCATACACACACACATATATATAAATACTTAATTAAGGTATAATCTTCAGTTTTTATGGAAAAGATTTACCTTAGGATTAACAAGAAAAGATTGGAAGTAAAAAAACATATGGATGGGAAGTCAAACGTTTATAACTGACATCATTAAAAGAATTAGAATTTTAAATGGAGTTGTTATAGATATTTTAGTAGAAGAGCAGACCACAAATAAAGAATTCTAGCTTTAAACTACATTTCAAAAGATTATAAAAGATGTAGAAAGTTACTACATGAGATACTGATTGATAAAATAAAGAAATTTTTGATAAAAAAAAATCTGGAATAATACAGAAATAAATTGTTATAATCAGAAAATCTATATTAAACATGGAAATCTTTCCTTCTATAAAGATTCTATAATGGTTGAAAATGATCATTTTTTTCTCAGCAACTATGTCGTCTATAAACCAGTAAATACTGACAAAGGAGACAAATGTAAAAATCTGCATTGTTTCTTATATTATTTAAATTAAATATACATATATCACAATCTACCCATATATATTTTTGTAGAATCTACTTTAGAATTAAAAACAGGCAGAACTCTCCATACAGTAGTGCCACTCAGTGCAAGCCAGAGTAATCAATGGATGCCAGAAAGCTTGTGCATAAAATCCCTATCTGGTGCCTACTCATCCAATATCCCCAGACTAGTGTCTAGCTTGTGGCTTTCACAGTGCTCTCAGACACATGGTTCCTGATTGATGAAAGTCAATGCTAAAAACTATTCTGGTGATATTGGATGAGTAGGCACCAGATAGAGATTTTATGCACAAGTTTTCTGGCAGCCATTGATTACACTGGCTTGCACTGAGTGGCACTACTGTATGGAGTTTGCTTGTTTTAATAACAGTTATGAGCAAGCATAAGAAATGGTGATCATGTGATACTTTAGAATTTGTGGAATAAATTTATTATATCACAGAATGATATACTAAAGCATTTTTTTTTTTGTTTAATTCATCTAAAATATATTTTTTCAACCCTCCTATTAATAAAAAATCAAATAATTTATGGCCTTTGATCCCTAAAGAGTATGACTATACCATTGCACTAAACCATTTAGAAAACGTTTCTATCAAAAAAGCTAATAATGAATTAAAGTACAAATGTTTACATATTTCCAACATATACATGTATTATAATACTATGTAGTAATATTCATTAAGGCTGTAGCCTCAAGCACATGCGTATAAAAATGCGATAGTAGGGCCCTCTACAGGTCTTAAACCTTAATTAAATTTTAAATAGGGTAACACAGAAATTAGAAAATTATTGTAAATAAACAATAAATAACACAGTTAGTTCATTGAACAAAATTAAAAATATAGTCTTAAAAATACTTTTCTCTTGTTTTTTTTATAGCAATACACTTTTTTCTATGTCTTTAGGAATATTACATGTATTATTAAATTCTATGTTGATTCATCAGATTTTCTTCATATTTACTAATATAATTTAAATGCCTACCATTGATAAAATTGCCAAAATATCACATGATCCTATCACATGACTTCAGCATACATATTAATGCTTAAGCAACATACTTTACACCATATCTAAAGCCAATACAATAATCACTATTACCTGGCATCTATTGTAAGTTAGCTTATAGTAAGGGACATAGACATGGAGAAAAAGTCTATTATTGATATTATTAGAAGATTCCAACTCTTCATCAAAATAAAAAATAATGTACAAAATAGAATCTAAACATTTCCAAAACAGAATTTTATGCCTACACTTAAATGATTTAGAAAATATTAATGTTAAAGGAATTATATTTCAATATGCAGTGGTAACAGTAGTGATATTGCAGTTATAGATAGTCAAAAAAGTTTTGACACCCTAACACTAACCCTAACCAAATTATCCTCTGGGGTTTTGACAAGGGAATTTATATAAATGGAAAAAACAAAACAAAATTTATGTTAATAAATTCAGCTCCAGTGAAATATAAAAATATTGATATACATTCACATTCACATGATTACATATGTAATAATAATATATGGAGCGTACCAATAGCTCTGACAAAATTTTATTGATAAGTACTGAAGAAATAGCATTTAAAAATCTCTATCTGGAATTATTCCTATCCTCAGACCAATCAGTTTCAAACTTTTGGCTCACATCAGTGAGGAGCTAGAACATTCAGATAGTGGATCAGTCTGAGGATAGGAATAATTCTAGATAGAGATTTTAAATGCTTTCTCTTTGGCACTTATCAATAAAATCTTGTTAGAGCTATTAGTATGCTCCCTATATTACATATCTCTAATCCAGGCTTAAAAAGAAAAGTTATGTGATATATGACTTGGTTTATTGATTATTATAATAATAAATCGTGCTTTCACACTTCCAACGCAAAGCTATAACAACAAATTGAAAATTAAATTTAATGGCTAAGCGCTTTCAAGAAGACGTACTTCTCGTATTCATAGCCAGTTATGATCATTCTTTGAAATCATTATATAAATAAATCTGATATGCAAATTATATGCAAATGAGTCACTAAGACCATCTTTTAGATATCGCAAAACATGCATCTTTACGATTAATGGCGAAAGAGTCCTCTGCTATAAAGTATTATTATATATAACAATAATACCATATGTAATAATAATAAAAGTATAAAAGTAGAACAAGTAAAATATAATAGAATATTTTGAAATGATAATAAATAAAAAAAGTATACTGGATGTATTAGTCTAATTAAAATTTTTAGATGTTTTATAGCAATGTTCTACGATATCAAAGATATTTTTCAGTTAAATATTATGGATCTGTATAGAGATATGAAATAATGCTTTATAATCTTGGCAGCTTTTCTAATATTAATGAATCAATATCACTGCAAAGAAGAATAATTAATATAATAGAAGAAAATTATATATAAAAACATTGATTATAAAAGTAATATTTTATTACTTAATAATTATAGAAAATTTTTTTTTGATAATACTTTAAAAAATATCTTACATAAATTAATGTGAAGTTTGTCTGCATAAAACAGAATTATATATAATTTCAAAATCTTGTTATAAATATGGAACTATAATGAGAAATTATAATATTACTAAATTATTTAATAATTGAGAAATTAATTTAAAAAACAACATTATAGAAAAAAATAAAAATCAAATTAAAAATTATATTAAAGATAGGCAAAAAAGATAATATAGAATATAATAAAATGCATATGGGTATATAATTACTTTTTTATTTACTATAGTATGCATAATTAATATATTGTTAAGAATAATTCTTTTTTTTATTATTATTATCTTTAGCATATTCTAAATAATATTTAAATAAATAAATTGTAATGACAACTGCTCTAGAGTTTAGTAAAAAAAAAAAAGATATTTTATGTAGATGGATTTAACTATTATTAAAAAATAAATAAATAAAGAAAGAAAAACATGTCATAAATCAAAAATTTTGAATAAAAAATAAGCAATTATAATGTTGTTTTTTTTTAATGGAAAAAATTTAATTCATTGTTAGGGAGTTTGAACTCAGACTTTCACATGACCCTCAAATATCCATGATATCTCGTACTACTGGTACACTTGATCACACACATGTTGAAAAGATAAATAACCACCAATTGTCATCTCCACACTTATATACAATAAATGCTCAGCTTAGATTAAGATAGCCAATCTTCATACATTAATGGACAGGCTTCAATCCACTTCATCCCACAACTTATCAGCCATCCATTTCATTGAAAATCTGATGATGAAATGCTCAAAGCCCACACTGCTGCCAGTCCATTAAAGTATGAAGATTGGCTATCTTAATATAAGCTGAGCATTGATTGTATATATGTGTGGTGATGATGATCTGGAGCAACTGATGAGTGCTGGTTTAGCATGAAATATGTATATTGGTGATTATTTATCTTTTCAACATGTGTGTGATCAAATGTATCAGCAGTATGAGATAGTGAGGATAGTTGAGAGTCATGTGAAAGTCTGAAATTCAAACCCCTTATGCATTACATAGTGGAGGGCCGGAATGAAAAAGCCTGTAAAAATATTCATATATTAATTCATTGTTATATATTCAAAATACATAATAAACATTAAACATTCAATAAAAGTAAGTTTAAATTGGAAAAAAAGATGATAATAAACAAATACATTGTTAATTTTTTTATTAATTAAAAAGCTCTAATCTAAACGATAGCATATTTATAAGAACATTAAAGTTGCTGGGTTTTTTTAAAGCAGTAATTTCAAACATTTTTCTACCACTATTTTGAATCACAGTAGATAGGTTAATATCTTATTCAATTGTATATTAATTTAAAGTAAAACATAGGAAAAAATAGAAATAAATTCCTATAATATTCATTTTTTTATTTCATTTTTGGTACTATTTATGTTATATTATCTATAATTTTGTAATTGATTAAACTGTCATATTTTGAATAATTATTAATTTTTTGTTTTATAAAAATCCAGTCATGCATAAAATTTTAATAAAAAATGAAAAATACAGTAGATTATTGTAATTTAATACTGAAAGTAAATAAGATTTTAGTTTTTGTCAATATTGTGTACAAATAAAAATAATTTGAATAATTAATGATTTTATTATGGCAAAAATATAGTAAATAAAAATTAAGTAAGTTCTAAATCATACTTTAGTTAACGTATACAAATTTTAAAACATATTTATATAGTATTTTATTACATATACAAATACAAAAACTGTATTAAGAGCAAAGCTTTATTAACAATAAAAATACTGTAGTGTTAAGCATGCTTTCAACAGATAATTGTCAGAGACATATAAATTCTTGAAACAGAGGTGGGGGTTAGCATATTTTTTGCATAGTGCATTAATTAGTTGGAGCAAACCAGGTTTTGGAAAGGGAAATACAGGATTCTTTCCTATTGATAGGATAATTGTTCTTGCAAATGTGCCAAGCCTCCTCAACTTTTTGCTTGGCATCATTGCATTCTGAACAAACAACATTGAAACATGTGGGCTCAAATTGATTGTCAGAATTAGTGAAATGCTATAAAAACAGATTTAGTGTCTGGATAAGTTTTTGCCTGGTTATATATGTATTTATGCTAAGCCAATCAGGTAGACAGATTGGCCCTAGATTCACCATAATAAACAAATGGTTGTATATGGTTGTATTTAATAAGAATAAATATATTAATCTTTAATAAAGTTTGGATCTCGAGATAAAAGCCAAGAGAATAATCACTAGTCTAAAACAAAATTTCACAATAATAATACTTAACACATTTAATTAAAAATAATCACAATTTGGCATTTATAATTTAAGTTATAGTAATTTGCATAATAAAAAGAATGGTGCAGTTTTGAAATCTAAGAAATATTTTAAATATTCAATCATGTCCAAAAAAAACCTCTAACAAATAAAATATCATTTCAAAAACTGTGAATAGGTCTATTAAACATCACAGAAACTTAAACTATTCAACAATTCATTACTCTGATACTGTAACAAAATATTAGCAACATTAAACATAATTTCTTTTTTTTTTTCTGATGCATATAATAAAATTAAAAAAGTGTTATTTTATGCAATCTATAAAACTTTTATGAACTTTTAAGTGGTTATTTTTACTGAAAAAATCAACTAACATCGGCTGAGCATGTATTCTTGCTATAACCAACATTAGCAGCTTATTGGAAATTAGTAAATACTTTAACAAACAAGGCAACACATTTTTTATTTAAACAATATTGCAACATTCAATTTGATATTCAAATGTGACTAAAATTTGTCAGTAATTTAATATTAGGGAAGAAAATAAATATTTGAAAGAACAATTTGCAATTCCAACCAAGATGAAACAATAAAATTACCGATTTGCATACAATTGTTTTCTCATGCAAATGTATAAATAACAGTTTAAAAACACTACCAAATTTAAATCAATCTATGTTGATACAGTTATATCTGTTACAGTCAAGTGAATCCAGTTTTTTCACTCAGTTGAGTACAAGTGCTATCTTGTCTAAATTTTGTTTTATTTTATTAAAAATGGTTGTACCTGAAACATGATTTATAAAACATTTAATGATCAAGAAAACCTTTACTTGGAGTTTAGATGTGATTATAGGGGATTCTTCAAGCTCCCTTCAGAGATCTACCTCTATCTCATACAACTAAAACACATTGTCATATGTGTGGTCATGTGTTTTGTATGAGATAGAAGTGGATTGCTGAAGAGAGCTTGAACATCAGTATTCAAATCCTCTATAATTATATATATATATATATATATATATATATATATTATATATATATATATATATATATATATATATATATATATATATAATAAATAAAATATCTGTTAATTAAAAACAATATTGTAATTATAATTGAAATAATATTTTTAATGATTTACAAACAATTACAAACAATCCTTAAATCCGCAGAAGTACTTTCGGTTACATTCTAACCTGCTTTAACTGCCATTAAATTCAAAAAACCAATGGCAGTTGAGGCAGGTTAGAATGTAACCGAAAGTACTTCTGCAGATTTAAGGATTGTTTGTAATTATATATATATATTTACAGTTCTTTTATTTATCCTTACTGAATATTGACGATGTTTGTTTATTTCCTTTGGTTTATTATTGCAATTCATTTTTCCCACAGTACAGTTATTCATCTCCGATGATTTCTTCAATATTTATTAATTTTCAAGAGATTATTGGGAATTATTGACTATTGACTTGCCCAGTAGAAAACAATTAATTTACTCCATTAGTTTACAATAAAATAAAATGTAAAATAATATATTAGTATATTTTTATTTTATTTACTGTGGTCTGTCTATAGGTGGTACGACCCTAAGCAGAGTTTCCAAGTCCCTTATATTAGGCCCTACTTGAACCCTGGCTAGATACAATTAACAGACTTACTATATCCTGACCATTTTCTTTAACTATAACAAGTGAATTTAGATAAGATTAGTATTTATTCCAAGTTACTTTTACATGATTGAACATTTCTAAGATAAGACATATTTTAAATATAATTAATATGAGACTCGTTTACCTATAAACAGATCACATCCCCTTAACATTAAACAAATACAAAATACTTGTTCAATGGCATAAGAATAAAAATAATATCTAATATATTATTTTATATTTATAACTATTAAGTTTTAATTCAATCGCTCATTAAATTAATTTGTTAGATAATTACAAATAAACTTTGATTCATATTATGTTTAATAATTAAGATTGGCAATAATCATAAGAATAATTTTCTAATAAGGAGATCTCAGGAAAATCATTGATTTATTAATTCTTCTTACTACTTATGGAATATCAAGAGGGATTTTACAGATTTCCATGGATAGTGCACAAAATAAGAAAAGCTTATAATTTATATCTATAATTAAGATTTATATTTATGTTCTTTAATACTTATTATTAAAATATCATTATTAACTAAACTGTAATTAACACTAATACTGTCACTAATAACTAATGTATCATTTAATTTCATATTAATAAATACACTTTCATAATTGGAAATGTCATCAATGACCTATGGGATCAAGGCAGCATGTAACAAGTAAAAAATAACTAATGTATCATTTAATTTCATATTAATAAATACACTTTCATAATTGGAAATGTCATCAATGACCTAAGGGATCAAGGCAGCATGTAACAAGTAAAAAATCTTTACTAAGAAATGTATGCTTATCAAACTGTTAGATTTGCTCTAAATTGAATTGACTTTTCATTTTAATTTTGACTGTACATTTTGAGTTATGTGATGTGGTGAAAATGAGCCCAGAAAAGAAATGCAACATTTAAAATTTAATAAAACTTTCAAAATAATAATTTTAATAATATTCATTACAAATGATTACAATAACATTACTATTAACATCGAATTTAAAATAACTTATAACAAAAATGATATACACATATATTATAATAACAATAACAATAGAAAATTAATCTTAGGAGTGTTATAATAATAATAGTACCAAGGTTATATATTTGGTGGATAAGTAATAATACAAAAACAATAGAAAAAAAAAATAGTTATAATTTTGGAAGTTGATAAGCAAAACAAAATTAATACTTTTATATTTCATATAATAACAAAATCATTGTTTTTAGTTTATCCATTCGCACATCTAAATACTACCTGCTCTCTGGATTGTGTATATATATCATTTTAAATACCCTTTTATACTAAAATATTGAGCATATTTGTTTATTTAAATGATTAATAATCTTTAATCTCAACCTAACTATTAAATAACTATTAATATAACAACACTTGAATTAATTCCTTATTGATTTAGTACCCCCCATTGTACTAACAACTCATAGATTAAAACATATAAATACCAACATTATAAAGAAGTTCTTTTTTAAACTCTCAGCTAAAAGTATAACAACTTTAAGTTTTCGTTGCATTCTGGTTGTTCCACATAAACTTATTATAACTTTTATTTTTTTCTGTTCATTCAGCTTATCCTAAGATTCGCGCGAGGTATTTAAGTTATTGCAACAATAATCCTTCTCTTTTTTTCTTTGTTTAGTAATGCGAAAAAAATTATGTATGGCTTGCTTTATTTATTCTAGATGATATATATTTCTATCTCTAGTATATGGCACTCTTAGGATTTCAATTAAAATATATGAGTCATGCAACATTTTTCAGCTAAGACTTTATAGCAACTGACATTCCAGCCGGTATGGCTTAAAGTAAATATTTCTATAATTTATTGTAGTTAGGATTTTATATATAGCTGGAATAATAATGAACACTTTTCAGTTATTAGCGATTTAGTTCTATGGATTCTTAAATATATATACTTAACTTTTCCCCCGAGATTTACATTCTTACTGAATATTGACAATGTTTATTTATTTCCTTAGGTTTATTATTGCAATTCATTTTTCCCACAGTACAGTTATTGTTCCTTTTCAATGAGTATATATGTTGATCATTCATCTCCGATGATTTCTTCAATATTTATTAATTTTACTCCATTAGTTTAAACATAAAGATGATAATTATCCAGTATATCGATACAGTTACATTTCACTGCTTGCAAATAATATGATTTTAGAAATTTTTAATCCAACTTTTTTTTTTTAAATATGTCAACAGAAAAAAAAACTTAGTTACTTATTCTTTATGATCAAGAAGCCTTTCCCCCCTCTCTTGAATTTCATAGTAAAAAATTGTTTGAAACACTTTGATTGGTTGTTTTTTTCCCACTTTTTCTCTATGAAACAATCATTTATTTTGAAAGTTTTTGGTTTATCATTTTAAAATGACAATTTATCATTTTTTAAAAATAAAATATTAAAATATAATATTCTTTAGAAATTAAATAAAGATAGAATTTACTAAATTAAACCTTATTTATTTACTTTTAAATATAGCAAGATTTGAAGATAAATAATTTCTATTTTTAAAATCAAATGCGCACACACAATAATTATTAGTCTCTACTATGCATTATGTTTACAAAATTACAATTTAACCTTCACTGGTTTTAAATACTAAATAATATTAATTGTTCATCCATCTGCATATATATGACTCTGTAGGTTATTTTCTATGTGTATTTTGAGTTAAGATCATTTATAAATTTTCATTAGCTAAATTCGAGTTCAAACCCTATGATCTAATATTTCATTATTGTCTTCTTTTAATAAGTAAATATTATTGGATTTGTAAAATTTAAAATTATACACTAAAATTTTATTTTAGAATAGACTGAGCTAATAAAAAGTGCAAATATATATATATATATAAAGAGAGAGCAAGCAATAGACGGACAGACAGACAGAAAGACACTATTGAAATCCTTAAAAAACTTGATTGTAAATTATTTTCTATTTAGGGAAACAATTTAAAACCCATTAACCTGATGAGCTTTTGATTTTTATTATATATAGTTTTTCTTATCTACTATCATTCTATGCCCACTTTTTTATTTTAAAATTTGTCTTTCTTTTTTAATGATAGAATCATTATTCTTATTGTATGTTAATGCATACAATGTCTCCTTGATATTTTTATATAATAACATTTATTACACAGATTGATAGTCAGTGCAACCTAGTCAAGTATTGTTGAAGTCATATATGGATGAGCCTGCATTCTATTTCATTTTTATTTGAAGGCCATGAAAATCTTCATTTTAAATTAGCGTTTATTAATATTTACAAAAGACCATTGAGATTCTTTCTGAAAATTTCTTATAATTTTTGTGCATTTTTACATATTTAATCTCACATTTACAATATTCAACAAGATGTGTGAAGTTGTAAATGAGATGCAAGTTATCTATCTAATATGAGTTTGATATTACAAAGCAGTATTAGATTTAATAGTAATTTATGATACTGTGTTCATAAATAATAAGTAGATCACAAAACATATATTAATATCAGAAGGTACATTAATGTGAGGGAATGATTTTTGTAATAAATAAACATCATCAAAGTAAAAATAACTTATCTATGCCATACACTCTAAGACAGTACTCAGATGTTCTTCAATAACTGTGAAAAAAAATGCGCATTAATAAATTGAAAAAGAGTAAAATATTTGATTTCAGATTACTAATGCATCAGAGTTTTGCACAGTCTTTCAAGGAGTTCAGAATGGATAAAATATTTTCCCTGCTTTATAAGAGTGATATATTGAGCTGTCATTATGGGTTTAGAGATTAAGCTATTTAATACATCCATCTTAATTGGTGAATAAAAAATTGTTTAGCAATGGCATGTGTAATGGTAGAACCTGGTCTGATTTTACTCAACAGGTGGAATGGTTTCACCAGGTGATCTTGATATGAAAAATACATTCATGAAAAATCAATAAATTTAAATATGCATATAATGTAAATTGAGTTATTTTCATGTGTGAATGTGTTTGTTTGGCATGTAATTTTTTCTTTCATAAATCAAGTATTTTTAGGTCAACATACAGAAATGGCTTTACTATTGAATGCTTTGAGGTCATTTCAATATTTGTTCTTGTTTAATAATTGACAGCCATAAATCATAAATCATGCATCTAGCTGATGGCACACTCAGTACTCAGGATAAGAAACTGACGAGAAATTACTAGCAACAATATTTTTAATGTGTATGTGCATGCATGGTTCATGAAATTCAATTTATTCTTTTTTAAGCTTCTAGTTATTAAATCACAAACAGCAAGTCTGCAGATATTATTCTCTTTAATACTAATCTCTATTATAAGAGTTGAGACAATATCATGAATCATATCCTATTGAATAATTTGTGCTTCTAAATTATGGGAATGTTAATCAGCCATTTATATTTGACCTTTGTTTGTATTCATTAGCCAACAAAATTTGCAACAGAATTTTACTTATTACCAATTTCTAGACAGTTCTGCTGCAGAAAGACATTTATTTTTATTACAGTAGTCATTTTTAAACTAAATATTTCCATCTGAGTATCACTATCCAATAATCTTTGTTTTTTAAGCTATTAGTTTTAACCACAGACATGGTTAGAGAATTATATAGGGTATATGAGCACAGACTTTCAGATAATCCATCACTCTCCGCTCTATCTAATACCACTGATACACTCAAGCACATATATGCTGAAAAGATAAATAATCACCAATATACGTATTTCATGCTAAACCAGCAATCATCAGTTGGTCCTGATTATCATCTCCCACACATATATACCATCAGTGCTCAGATATATATTAAGATAGACAATCTTCATACTTTAATGGACAGGCTCCAATCTACTACACACTCCAACTCTTCAACTGTCCATCCAATTGAAAATCTGATGATGGAATGCTCGAAGGCCATCCTGAGGCTGAGATTCTTGTCACACCCATGTTGACCTAAGGTCAATCTGAACCCCACATGTACAAGACATAATCCATTTAATACATATGCAAGGATGGGCAGACAGCTCTACAATGTAATAACTGAAACACAGGCTTATTCTATACCTGTGAATATATATGTAATATATAGGGTATATGAACACAGACTTTCAGATAACCCATCACTCTTCACTCTATCTAATAACACTGATACACTCAAGCACATATATGCTGAAAAGATAAATAATCACCAATATACGTATTTCATGCTAAACCAGCAATCATCAGTTGGTCCAGATTATCATCTCCCACACATATATACCATCAGTGCTCAGATATATATTAAGATAGACAATCTTCATACTTTAATGGACAGGCTATATATTACATATATAGACACAGGTATAGAATAAGGCTGTGTTTCAGTTATTACATTGTAGAGATGTCTGCCCATCCTTGCATATGTATTAAATGGATTATGTCTTGTACATGTGGGGTTCAGATTGACCTTGGGTCAACATGGGTGTGACAATAATCTCGGCCTCAGGGTGGCCTTTGAGCATTCCATCATCAGATTTTCAATTGGATGGACAGTTGAAGAGTTGGAGTGTGTAGTAGATTGGAGCCTGTCCATTAAAGTATGAAGATTGTCTATCTTAATATATATCTGAGCACTGATGGTATATATGTGTGGGAGATGTTAATTGGACCAACTGATGATTGCTGGTTTAGCATGAAATACGTATATTGGTGATTATTTATCTTTTCAGCATACATGTGCTTGAGTGTATCAGTGTTATTAGATAGAGTGGAGAGTGATGGGTTATTTGAAAGTCTGTGCTCATATACCCTATATATTACATATATAGACACAGGTATAGAATAAGCCTGTATTTCAGTTATGGTTAGAGAATTGTATATAATGTAATCTTTTTAAGCTTTTTTGACTTTATTACTAGTAATATTTACTATTGTTGTCTATATTATATAAAATATTTAACATTTTTAAATTAAATATTAAATCTAATATAGTTATTCTTTATAAGAAATAGTAATATTCAAAAATTTTGATTAATATAATGAATAAGTAAGAAACATTTTTTTGTAATAATCTTCTGTTTGTATGATAATTCATGTACTGTAGAGCACTTTTTAAAAATAAAAGAATTCATATTAGCATCAATTTTTAGAGAAAAAACAACAACTAACGAACTGAATTTCATTTTTTATTTCAATTTAATTATTTGGAAGGCATTGTACTATTATTACATTGTAATAGACAGGGTATGAGCACAGATTTTCACATGACCCACCTCTCTCCACACTATCTCATAACACTGATACACTTGAACACACATATGTTGAAAAGATAAATAATCACCAATATACGTATTTCATGCTAAACCAGCAATCATCAGTTGGTCCAGATTACCATCTCTACACATACATGCTATAAGTGCTCAGATATATATTAAGATAGCAAATCCTCCTACTTTAATGGACAGGCTTCAATCCACTCCACACTCCAACTCTTCAACTGTCCATCCAATTGAAAATCTGAAGATGGAACGCTCAAAGGCCACCCTGAGGCCGAGATTATTGTCACACCCATGTTGACCTAAGGTCAATCTGATCCCTCATGTACAGGACATAATCCATTAAATACATATACAAGGGATAGGCAGACATCTCTAATGTATTTCAACTATTATTACATTGCTAAATATATTAATACTAAATATATAGATATTTTGTTTTTTATATATTAAAAAATAATCTATTTCACATAATAGAAAATAAAAGCTTATAAAAACTTAAAAATGAACTTTTTTTTAATAATGCATATTAAACAAATAATGCAAAATGAGAATATGAAATTAATTTCCGATTTCATAAGAAAGAGAAATCTGCAAGTATAAAAAATTATGAAAGAAAAGAAAAATAACATATTGGAAAAAAGTGAAATTATAATTAATCCATGGATTAATCGATTTATGAATAACAAAATTAACTGTGAAGAAAACAACAAATAATATAAAGGTATACAGACTTATGAATGTGTCTTACGCATAACATGTTTCTATAGTCAAAATAAGAGTCATAGATCACATGACCCTATCTCTTAAGCTTGTAAGTTATAAACAATGAGGTTTACCAATTCCTCAACAAGCTCTGTGATAAATGCTTAGCCAGAGCCAGCACTTAAAATATCTCTGTCAGGAACCCCCCCCCAACCCTTGACCATGGTTTTGTGCTTT
Source organism: Epiperipatus broadwayi (assembly GCA_028023455.1). NCBI lineage: Eukaryota > Metazoa > Onychophora > Udeonychophora > Euonychophora > Peripatidae > Epiperipatus > Epiperipatus broadwayi. The sequence goes on along the minus strand of JAQFVV010012394.1, from coordinate 7,273,238 downwards.
GGAACTTCTCAGAGAGCTGCCAGGGTAGGTTCAGACATGTTTCTATATCTTATTTTTTAATCGTAATTCGTAAAATAAGAAAAATAATAAGTGAATCGTAAAATTCAAATCTGGAATAACTTTATGAGACTGTTCAGATAGTTAAGTGTTTCACAAACTTAATATATATTATTTTTCAGGTGACTGTCTTATAGTTAATACAGTTAAGTTATATAAAATTTGGTAGCAGTCAAATATCTAAATAATCTTATAGAAAATAAAATATAATAGACTTCCAAGAAATATAAGTCTGTTGTATGAGTGTTTGTGTAAAGTTTTAACGTGTAGGTAATCATTACTTCCACAGTTTATTCTAATATTTATCAAAAAATAATGAAAAACATAAATTTACTTTATTATAATTTAAAAAAAAGTAGTTAATTAGCAAGAGGTTGAGATTAATGATTGCTTAAAGATTGATTGTTATCATAAAAAATGACAACAAACTAGAAATAATCAGTTCTGTATAGTAAGGGTGTAGACTGGCTTACTAATCTCATGTTGGTTAGAAGTTCATAAATAAAAGTAGAAGTTAGGATTAAATAAAGTATAGTGCAATATAATTTAACTATAGCATAACTGACATTGAAATAAAGAGAATAAGATTGGAATATGGAGAAAGGAAGAACAATTGTTGGGTACTGAAAGTATACTACACAAATTTTTTAGAACCATACTAAGAGCAATAGATTTTCAATTGCTACAACTTTATTCTTAAAGAGCAATTGTAAATATAAGTAAAATTACATAAAGAGCAACAGAAATAGTTGTAAGATTTAAGAAATGGCTATAGAAATGGATGAATACTGACATATAATGAATGAAACCAATAGAGCAGTGACAAATGTCAATAAAGAATGAATAAAGGAAAATAGAAAATATGTTAATGCCAACTGAAAAGAATACAAAACAACAAAAATGGGATTCTCCTAACAATGTAATTGAACAGTGTCTACCACCAATAACTTTGATGGATAATTACTGGTCTGATCATCCAAAAAATAGTTGGAATATATGTGTGATTTTTTAGGAAAATAAATCACTGTGTTGATTCATGAATATACATTAGAACTGGAGCTCAATGTGACAAAGAGAAATAGAAATGTGTAGTCACACTTTTATTATCTTATTTCATTAGACACAGGATATTTAAAAGTTACAATCTCCTTTAAAATAAGGCAATTTGCCCATACAAGCTTTCTAGCCATGTTATAAAATGCATGTGTGAAAGGATTAGAAGAACTAATTCCAGCTTTATAAAAGTTAGATCAACACCCTCAGAATATTAAAATTGTATCACATGATCACATTTCCTATACTAGCACATTAATTGTTGATAAACAGAGCAAAACTCTCCATACAGTATTGCCACCTGTGCTAAACAGAGTAATCAATGGATGCCAGAAGGCTTGTGCATAAAATCCCTATCTAATGCCTACTCATCCAATATCCCCAGACTAGTTTCTGGCTTGTGGCCTTCGTCAGTGAGGAGCTTTGGATCTGAGAGCACTGCATCTAGATCTTAGGATCTAATGCAACCCTCTAGCAACCACCTTTTATCTCTACTTAACTACTAAACTATGAGAATGAAATTGAAAACACAAAAAATATTTTCAATCTAAGATCAATAGCTTAAATAGTCATATGGGTCTGAACTCAGTTCAGCACCCATACATTTTGGTGTCTTTGTCTCTTTTACAACCATAGCCACCACTATCCTATTAGGCAGGATTGGTGTTAAACCATTAAGCATCACATGATCACATTTCCTATACTAACACATTAATTGTTGATAAACAGAGCAAAACTGACGTCGATGAAATTATCTAGAATTTACTAAACGTCATTCTCAAATAAAACTTAAACATATGTAAATAAGCATTTATTTTATATAGCGCATGTTTATAAATTGTAATACATTAAAGATCAGCCTGTCAACCTATTAGGCATGTGCTTTTTATGAGTGTTAATAATAAATGAATACTTTGACTCCCAACACAAGATATAGTATTTAGGAAAGAATAAAATGAATCCAATTATTCTATCCAACCCAAATGCTTATATATGGGCAAATCTTAAGTACTGAAAGTGAAAGCATGAGGATAGACCACTCACTTTAGATTACTGTTTACGATGTCTGAATGAATGATGTCGATGAAATTATCTAGAATTTACTAAACGTCATTCTCAAATGAAACTTAAACATATGTAAATAAGCATTTATTTTATATAGCGCATATTTATAAATTGTAATACATTAAAGATCCGCCTGTCAACCTATTAGGCATGTGCTTTTTATGAGTGTTAATAATAAATGAATACTTTGACTCCCAACACAAGATATAGTATTTAGAAAAGAATAAAATGAATCCACTTATTCTATCCAACCCAGATGCTTATATATGGGCAAATCTTAAGTACTGAAAGTGAAAGCGTGAGGATAGACCACTCACTTTAAATTCTAAAATAATGAAAATTTTAATAAAAAATTGGTAGAATAAAGTGTATTATCTGCCATTTTGAATTCTAAGAATTACCCAAAACCATTGCTGACATATCTAAGCAATAAATAACATTGAATAATCCACACATGATCATGATATGACTATTCATTACAAAATCACAATTTACATCAGAATTAACAAATTAAAGTGTGAGTTTTATACAACAATGCTTGATCGAATCACATGACTAAAATATAAAAAATATAAAAAGTGAAAGGAAGAATGAATTTTGAAATGCTAAAAGCTTATAACTTCTAAAATATGAATTTTATTATAATCGCAAGTTGAAATAATATAATTGTTGAATAAACATAGAAACAACTACCAAAGCATATTAATTCTACCATCAATAATAAATCCCATTTTATCTAAACAATAGCCAAAAGAATAATTGTCTAAAAAAAATGTTAATTTTACAATTCATAAACAAATAATAAATCAGATTTTTTCCTTACCAAAGCAAGTACTGTTGTGGGCTTCATTTCTCAAAAGTTATTAAAATGGGCAAAACTCACTTTACATATTGCCACACACTGCAAGCTAGAGTAATCAATGGACGATGGGGATCGTGTGATGTTTATTCGCTTTCTCAGAAGTTGTTATGAAAAGAAAGATGAAAATGAGAAAAAGTTAATGTTCACATGATTTGAAAATGTCTGTAAAAGACTAATTTTGACCTAAATCTTAGAAGGAAAAGTAACTTAATTTAATCTCATAATTTCCTGCAATATTATTACAGGTTTAAAATCATTTTATTTGTATCAATTTCAAGGGCCCATAAGGACCTCACTTGATCAAGTGTACATCTGATAACCACATCAGGAGATTAAATGTGAATAATGCTATTTTTATTATCTCCAATTTCTTTTTCTAACTACATGTAACAATGAAAGTTTGCAACATGAGAGTTTCTTTCTGGTAAGAAAAAAAATGGTTAATTGTAAAATTAATATGCTTTATTTCAGTCAATTTCTCTTTCACCTGCGATATTTTAGAAGTTATAAGCTTTTAGTATTTTGGTTTGATCAATTTTATGTTATTTCAACATGTGGTTATAGAAATATATTGTAATAAAATTCATGTTTTAGAAGTTATAAGTTTTTATTAATTCAAAATTAAAACGCTTGGTTTGATTAGCTTTATGTTTACGTAACATATCATTTTAGGAATATATGGTAATAAAATACATATTTTAAAAATTATAAGCTTTTAGTATTTCAAAATATAAGCTTGATTTGATTGTACTTCAACATTTTTTGGACAATACTTCACATAGCCAAAAACATTCTTCCCTCCCCCCACATACTTTGGTGAAAAGCACTGTCATTATTGTAATAAAATTATTATTTTACAAATTATAAGATTTTAGTATTTTAAAATTATGAATTTGGTTTGATCAATTTTAAGTTATTTTAACATGTGGTTATAGACATACCTTGTAATGAAATTTACATTTTAGAAGTAATAAGCTTTTAGTATTTTGAAATTATAAACTTGGTTTGATCAATTTTATGTTTATTCAACATATTGTTATGGGGATATATTGTAATAAAATATGTATTTTAGAAATTAAACAATTCAAAACAAAACAACACTCTCCATAGTGATCATGTGATGTTTAGTGGTTTATTTTAGAAATTATAAGCTTTTAGCATTTCAAAATTATAAGCTTGGTTTGATCGGACTTCAACATTTTTTGGACAATACTTCATATAGTCAAAAACATCCTTCCCTCTCCCCACATACTTTGATGGAAAGCACTGTTATTATTGTAATAAAATTATTATTTTAAAAGTTAGAAGCTTTTAGCATTTTGAAATTATGAATTTGATTTGATCAAATTTAAGTTATTTATAATAAAATTTCTATTTTAAAAGTTATAAGGTTTTCGCAATTCAAAATTATAAGCTTGGTTTGATTAATTTTACATTTATTCAATATGGTTATAGACATATATTGTAATATAATTCATATTTTAGAAGTTATAAGCTTTTAGCATTTCAAAATTGTAAGGTTTAACCTTAGAAAATCTGCTGTATGGAGACTTCCATCTGGAAAATCCATTCCATCCCTTTTCACAGCTATGCCACAAAAATTTTTGGGCTTACCAATGAGTCTCTCTCATGCAGCAATGAGGAAATTAATGCAAGACACTATCATGAATTCTGCAAGAAATATAATTGATTCACTTTCAAAAGTTTATACATCATTATTTGCAAAAGCAGCCCTTCTCAACATGTTACTGTTCCCCAGAATTTCTTACTACATGCCGTTCATTAAATTCTCATCAAAATTTATCCCGAATATAAACTCTCTTTGCTCTAGATTAATGTGGAAGGGTAAAACTGTTGCTATTAGCTTAAGAAGAGTGCAGAGACCAACAAGACTTAATGGTTTGTCACTGCATTCACTTCAGGTTCTTTGTCAACAGAAATCAAATAACCTCATTACAAGACTTAATGGGATGTTTCCTGATGACTAACCTTTTCTATCTATTCATCCTACAGATACTCCACTTCCAATTAATGATGGTTGGCTGACACAAGTCTTAATTGACATTGCAAAAATTCTCACACCTTTACCTCAAATAAAACCAACGGAACTTCATTATTGGGATGCCTATCTTCTTTTTTTTCAACAATTATCCCAGATCATAACATTCTCACCTGTACAAATTTTGCCATTATAAAGAAATATAAAAGATGTAATCTAGAGCCAAAATATTTGGACTTTCTTCTAAAGCTAAATCTCAATGCCCTTCCAACAAGCCACTTTCTTGTGATGTATAGAGGTTTTTCATCTTTGGACCCTGTTTGCTAACTTTGCCATAGGGAGGATGTTACCATATTTTACATTTTCAATGATTGTTCCTCTCTTCAGGGCTGTAGAATATTGATAAATCAAATTTATACACCAAAACATCCAATTATCAACACACTCATAGAAGGTTTTGCTTATGGGAATTATGCAATTATAAGAAGTGCAACTTTCATCACTTACTGTCTATGGTTTATCAGATGCTTCCTAATCTTCAAGTCAGTTATACCTGATCCAACATTAATTTTTTTAAAGAATTAAAAGATATCAAAGAAAGGGATTTGAAGTTAGCTCCTCACTTAATAGTAAATTCCACATAGAATCTTATTAATATTGGACATTAAGTAATTTAATGGTTTATAAATGTATTGCCATTGTTAATTTTTAGAAAAATTTACCCTAACTCTAATAACTTAGATATGTTGTGTTTGAATGTAATAAATATAAAAAAACATGTTGTAAAAGCAAGGTCATATATGAAAGAATGTAATGAAGCTGTTAAAATAATCATTTCATAAAGAAAAAGTTAAAAATATATATATTTTTAATAGTTTTAAGAATGTTTATTTTTACACTGATTCACAAGTCCTAAATTTTGAAATTCAAATGATAAAATGACACTTTCATAAACAGCTTCATCACATCTGTCACAAAATTACAAAAAAAAATAATGTATTGGAAGTCTTACCTGAGGTAATTTTTCTCTGAGAAAATTACTAAAACAGCGGACTTGCTGTGGTCCATTTTTATTCTAGAGCCAGATATGTTCAGTTTTGTAAATTATCTGTAAAAATATGAATGGTTTTTAGTGGAAAAAAAAAAGTAACAAAACAGTGTATTCAAAAATAAACAAATAAACTCATAAAAAATAAAATGAATAAATATAATCAATAAAGATAATTTTTTATTATTATTAACAATGCTTACAAGTGTGGAAGAAAGGCTGAGTTCAAATACATGGCACTATAACACAGAATGGATGGATTGATGGAGCCAGAAACTGTGTATAAAATATCCTATATTACATGAAATTCCAGTTGTGTAGCATGAACTTGTATATAAATATATTTACTATTTTGCATAAAAGATATGAAGAAAGGCCAAGTTCAAATACATGGCACTATAACACAGAATGGATGGATTGATGAAGCCAGAAAGTATGTATAAAATATCCTATATTACATGAAATTCCAGTTGTGTAGCATGAACTTGTATATAAATATATTTATTATTTTGCATAAAAGATATGAAGAAAGGCCGAGTTAAAATACATTGCACTGTAACAATAAGTGGATGGATTGAGGAAGCCAGAAAATCTATATAATATCCTATATTACTTGCCTAAAATTGACACAAATTAATTGTGGGTCATAACTTTAGCACTGATGCAATAATTCGTCCATAAATTCAAACTTGGTCACGCCTGATACACTATTCATATTTATAATCATGCCAAAAAATGCATCAGCTCACGCAGTGACAGATACCCCAGTCCCCAACTTTTTTCCATTCTACAGCATATTTATTTAAAAATATTATAATTTATTATTCTATAGCATATTTATTTGTTTCAGTACATCGAAAATATTATAATTTATTATTCTATAGCATATTTATTTGTTTCAGTAAATAGAAAATATTATAATTTATAATAAAAAAATATATAAAAAAAAGTAATTACATACCCTTGAATTTTATCCAAAAACGTAACTTGAGAAGAGGGCCCAGAATCACGGACAACTTCAACGGAAAATCAGAATAAAATCTTCAGTAATTGATCCAACCATTGTGGAATAACTTTTTTACGATAAATAAACTGATAAAAATAAAAAATAAATTTTTTTTTAGGTACTCTTCGCTAAAAATATTCATAAAAAATCTAAAAATTGTCGTACTGAAAAAATTTTTACATTTTCAAATAGATATCAAAATTGCGCAAAGAATGACATATTGTGCGTATGTGTGACATTTACCGTTAACGCATAAACTTAGCTCAAAATAGAAATTTCTAGAAAAGTCGTACAAAAGTCGTACTGGGGTCAAAGGGTAATGTATTGTCAAATTTAATGTTATTTTATAATTTTTTCTTTTATTGTAAACATAATTGAATAAACATGTTTTTGATAAAAAAAAAATTGTAAGGTTGGTTTGATCAATTTTACGTTATTTCAACATGTGGTTATAGGCATACATTGTAATGAAATTCACATTTTAGAAGTTTTAAGCTATTAGTATTTTGAAATTATAAGCTTGGTTTGATTAACTGATTTGAATTCTAAGGACTGCCCACAACCACGGCTGACATATCCAAGTGACCTCATGTGGATTATTTGATGTCATTTATCACTTGGAGATGTCAGTAGTGGTTTTAGGGGGTCTTGGTGAAGAGAATACTCTAAATTAGCACTGAAGAATTTCCAAATCGGAATTAAATGCTTTTTTCTAATGTTGTCATTATATTTATTTCTTTTCTATCTTTCAATTGTTAAGCTATTCTTTTATATATAAAAAAAATAATTATTTAATTTAATTTATGTATTTTGCTGAACAAACATATATTATCTATTTAATTATGATAATTTAAAAGAATTTGTTTCCTATTTATAGCTTTTGTGTATGAAAAAAAAGTTTAATTGAAAAAAATGTTAATAATAAAATGTAATTAGAAAAAGTACAGATAACAACTATTTTAGGTATTGAAATAAAAGAATGTAATTAGTTAAAACTAATTAGAATAAAATGAAAATAAGAATGTCTCAATTGTTTTGTGCTACTGGATATGGTAAGAGATAAAAATTGAAAGAGAGACTTAGAAACGGAATCTTTCAAATTAAGCTGATAAGGGTTAAGAAAAGAATTTTTTAAAAAATGAGAAATATCATTATGTTTCTAATTTCAACCAGCTAAGAAAATTTATTAATGGTATTCAAAAAACATAACTAATCAGAATAACATATCCTTTGACTTAAGAGACTGGAGAATCCTGAACTCCTAATTAAGGTAATATGAAAACTATGATTGAAAGTGTCATTATGAAGAAGTAAAACTTTTGTTAATGTAATGATTATCAAAAATTTGAACTACGTCACTTCCTTTCAATTTCAAAATCATATTTTTCTTGCTTGTACCAACCAGCAATAAATTTAAGATTAAGTAATGGATCTGTCTCCTGACCTGTGGAAACATCCATGATAATCAAGAAGTCCATCCATACTATTGTTTAATTGCTCACCACAAAGAAGAATTAAAGAACATCAACCACATAAAGCATTAAACTTTATATGGTTGGAGTGCTCCTATATTTCAAATATCCAAAAAGTTTAAACTTATTCACTTCACGCAGTCAAAACATCAGAATTCTGAAAATATTTGCCAAGGCTCATTTTATTTAATCTAAAGAGCCTTTAAAAGTGATAAGTGATTTAAATTTATTTTATTTTTTTCTACTTAATATTTAATGTTACTATCACATATCTATTAATATTTGCTGCTTACTATTTAAAAGTACTCTCAAACATATTTTAATTTTTGGTGCTTTATATGAAAAAGCTATTAACAAACATTTTTTGATATGTAATTTCTTTTCCATGCCTAATATTTAATATTTGTGATAACAGATATATTTATATTTGTTTGATTTTCTTTAATATTTTTATTAGGGTATGTACTGGTTTGTTAATCATTATTAATAAATGTGTGAAAGTGGATTCAGTAGTTCATATACGTATTTAGAAACGCATTGTTTAAGACCAGTCAAGTTAAATGAGTTTTTTTTTGATATGCATAATATTCTCTTCTGAATATGCACTTATATGCCTTTGATTTATGTAGAAATAGATTGGAATGATTGTAGTTTAAATAAATTTTGTTTTTTATACATATTATATTAAAAACAAGTTATCCATTCTCTCTCTGTCTCATTCAATCTAAACATAGTTTGATATATTTTGTCTCCCTGAAACAAATTACACACTTAGAGATGCTGTGAATAGTATTATTCCATTCTCATGATTAGGTGTCCAGAGGGGCATATTAAAGTCATTATTTCTGCAAGGAAAGTGGCAACTTAGAAATAACTATCCTATAAAAATGTTGTTAGAAATAAGATCTTTTTGCTTTATGCCTTGAAGATTATGGTGAAAAAAGACTGTCAGGAAATATAATTATCATTTTAATCATCATCCAGATTGATATCATAATTCTTTTCAGTCAAATAGGACATAATATACATATAGTTGATATATTTATGGCACAACACAATATACACTATCTTACAGAGACATACTATTAAAGTATATTTTATACAACGAAAAATGTATAATATCTTACATTACACATACTTAAATGTGCTATGCAGAAATCAGAACATTACAATATGTTGTAACGATCTGGAGAAGGTAACTTACCTTAATCTGCACTACAGGGCGCCATCTAGGCATTTGAACCTAGAAAAATTTATAGAGTAGGCAGATACGTAAGTAAAAAAAAAAATTTTTTTTTTTTAAATTTTGATTCCGGTCGTTAGCCCAAGTCACTAGCCCAGGGAGTAGCAGAGATTTAATAATATAATATCTTATCTAATTATATTTCAATATTAAAAAAATAAATAAAATAAGCCACTGCCAGTAATTAACATACAAAAATTTATTTACGCACATATATATATAAGATTTAAAATTATTTTAGCATCAGTTTACCTTTTGAAATTTAACTTACATTTTTAACTTTGATTAGATTTTAATTAACATTTTAATTTCTATTATATTATAAGTTTACATTTTAATTAAGTTCGCACAGATGGAATTATAAAAATTTGTTTTAATCATGTTGAGTATAGATCGGTTACATAGATTACAATGGTTAAAACATTTCAAAATAAACATAAATGATCAAAATATAAAATCATTGATACTGACAATTGCAGAGGGAAATTTATAAGCAACCCAATAGTATTCACCATAAGATACTTGCATTGTCACCAATAACTTAAAAGACATCCGAATAAATACATTTTAGATACTCACCGTAAGGTATCATTATTTATCGAATGTCTATATATTTTGATCAAATATGAAAACCCAAAACATACTTAACCGATAAACAATCCATGCAAGCGTCTATAAACAACTTAAATTTAATGCATTTTTATTTAGTGTCAAGTATGAATAGACTACATAGATTTGCATTTGAAAATAAAACATTCTATCCCTATTTAACCTTAGGCTAAAGGTTCGCAGCCAAAACTGGTGTCAATTCAGCTGATATATCGATGTATTCGATGTAATACGGAATACGGCAGCACCAAAAAGATTAAGAGAAGACATTGACTCTCATCAGATAGGAATATTACATCTATCTAATGAGAAGAACAATAAAAAAAAACTCCATAGAAAGGAACTGCATTCTCCATCTTATAATTCCTTCCATAGGCAAACGGGTGAGTGCAGCGTATATATAAACGATTCTGCCAGTAGCGAATCTCCGACTACATCTACTAACTACATCAATATATCCAATCCATTGACCCAATTTAGCAATGACACAAATAACCTAAGATTACCCTCCCCTAATATAACTTTACAAATCTATACAGCCATTCACGCCCGACTTAAGTTTAACATTTATATAATTAATTTAACGAAAAACAAAAATCATGATAAAACTTAAAGAACAAAAAATAAATAAATAAATGGAAATGATTTTAAATATATATAAAAAAAAGAAATACATCAAATAACATTATTAATAAATTAAGTTGGTCAGATAGGATAATATTGCAATCATTTAAATATGGAAAGTTTTAATTTAATGTTCATTATTTATAAAGTTCTTATGGTTTAAAACAATTCATCTTTATCCGATGCTTGCCCTGAATGTGAATTCCCATGCTGTCCTAAGATTGGTATTCTGTTGGCTGATTTATTTATCTATCCGGAAGTTTTTGCTTTAACTGGTCCTCAATGTAGAAAAACGATAGTTCATTTCTCTTTCTTTCTTAGCAAAACTGAAGGGATTGAAGAGTGCGTCTCTTTCAATCCCTTCTCCTTCACTTCCGCACTAACACATGTCTGTCCTCTCTCAATAATAATTAATTAATAATTTTCAAACTTGTCCTTTTATATTAATTTGAAGGATCCAATGGACATTACATCATGATGATGATATGGTCCTTTCGCTGAGGTCCGATTCCATTGTTTTTCATTCATTGGCTATTTGTTTCTATTGTTTTCCTATCTGACCGATGTTTTTACATTTAAATGCCCAAGGCTAGTTTACATTTCTAATTAAAACAATCATTTCCATTTCTGATTAATTAATGTGTTTTCAAACTTAAAGATATATTTTTATCTTTAAATCTTTTTAGGTTTTTGTTTTTAAAATACCTTTCTATTTTAAATAAAGTTTTATTTTAATAATTTTTTTTTTATCTGTGCAATTTATATATACGAGTTTAAGATGATATTTAATTTCAATTTTTAATTCTTAAAGAAAATTTTTAAATGCGAACTTTTTATTTTTCTTTCATGATTAATAATAAAAAACAATGTAACGTACGTATGTGCCCATTACAATGTGTTTTCATGTCCTAAAGAGGGAAGATTTAATAAATATATTATCCAACTAAACTGTTAAATATGTATATGAATTTACAAAAAGAACATTTTAGATGAGCTAATATATAGTATAAAAGGTTTTTTAAATTCTAACAGTTACAGTGCTGTTGCAGTTTAGCTAAACTCCATGAAGCTGAAAAAAATGTTAGGCAAAGGGATTACTTGGTCTATGATGTTTATTTTAACTTGTTTGTTATGGAAAAATGATTCAAGCTCTGAGATGTTGTATGGAAATAATAAGCTTAGTAATGATAGCATAAAAAGTATAAATATAGTTATTTATGGGTTAGAAAAAAACCCTCTAATTATACTCCTTATTAAATAAATAAGAGAAGGGGTTTTATATCTAGTAATTGAAACTTTTATGTTTCAGTACGTTTGTAATGCTAAACAATTATTAATAAAATGTTTCATAATATTTTCTTTCTTTTACCATATAAACATATTGAGTCAATATTTGCAAAAAAAAAAAACTTTTTTTGACTAGAAGTACATTAGAAAGAGCATCAATGTTAATTTTAATTTAAAAAATACACACATTTTTGCTCCAAATAACTACATTTAAATCTTTGTGTCATCTGTTTCTTAATAAATTTAAGTCTAGATTGTGGCTGGTTAATTAGTTCTTCTTCATACACCGTTACATATCGTCCAAGTATTAATTTTTGCAATGAGTAATTTTGGACCTGGTATAGGGTATTTAACTATGTTTACAATTAATATATTAATGAGATAATTTTTGATTGATAGTGATGTATTCAATAAATTAATTATTATAAAGCTTAGTGCTTCAGGGTACAAATTTATAAACCTGATAACCTTATTAATCGTCCTGGTTAATGAAAGTCCATTACCATATTTTTGCACATTTAGTATTAATTGATATACATGTTTTGTTACATATTACACTAGGTATTTATTGAACACTAGGTATTCATTGAATACTAGGTATTTATGTTTTGATGAAAGATGTAGTGTACTCAATGGTACACATATAATAGGATATTTTTGAGAAGATCAAAATATTGATGAGATATTCTTTTGCATGTATGGATAAATACTTTAGATATGCAGTTGTATTTTTATATTGGACTATTTCCATCATCTAATATTGAAACAGACAGATCGGAGAACCGATCTTCGTTTCAGGTGTTTTTATGTACGGTAATTCAAACTACTGTTCGCCCGCAGTGAGATTTTGTCTATTTTAAGTTATAATATAAATTAGTTATATATTCTATAGTTTATAAATAAATATGTAAAGTTTCCGTATATAAATGTCGCAAACCATGAAATAATATTTGTGTGTGCGTGGTTTGCGGATTTATATCATTTAATTTAAAGTTTCAGTGCGGGCGTATTTGTTTTAAATTTTAGTTTTAAAATTGTATAAAGTCGTCTAAAAATACTGATCAAAAATCACATTCCTTTGGTCAGTGTTTTTAATTAAAATCTAATTGCACAAATGTTCAGAGCAATTAAGTTGTATTCAAAATTAGTAAGGAATTTTTATATGTAATTAATGTATCGATTTAAAAATGGCATATTAAATTAAAAGATTGCTAAAAACAGATAATTGATTGTTGGTCAAGCTGCATCGCTAGAGGCTAGAGAAAGTAGGCGGAGCCTAAAACAAAAACAAGTCGGAAAGGTCAGCAGTGGCTACTTTAGAGAAAAACTGACATTCTAACTTTGGTCGTGTTTGAGAGAGGTAGTCTCGAGACAACACAGCAGTTAATAATAATTCAAATATCTTATTAAGAAGTTTACCAGTGAATCGCCATGTTCATGGGCTAATTGCCAGGAGCTGATCCTTGCCCGCCAATATGGATCCTCGTGCCGCTGTTTGATCATGTTTCATATACTTCAGAATTTCCAACTTCCAATCTCAAAAGTTACTATGCCTTACAAATAACTTTCAAAAATGCGCGCCTACGTTACAAGTCAAGCTGGATGAAGAAAAAGAGAACTTTGTTACACGAACTTTAATTTTCTTCCGTGCTTAATATTATTAATCAAGTGAATCATATGTAAGTCTTTATATCATTTATAATGCTATTATTTAACCTGTCAGTAAATTTTCTTTTCTTTTTAACCCTCTGCTCTAGTCTTTAGAAATAATTTATAACATTTGTAATTAATCGTAATAATCATTTAAATGAATGCATTTATATTGTTTTGTGTATTGCTTATTCCATAAACAAACGATGCCAATAGTAAACTAGTGTACTATAACGATCAAGTTATTTTAAAAGTAATCCCACTTAAGCAATACACAAAACAATATAAATGCATTCATTTAAATGATTATTACGATTAATTACAAATGTTATAAATTATTTCTAAAGACTAGAGCAGAGGGTTAAAAAGAAAAGAAAATTTACTGACAGGTTAAATAATAGCATTATAAATGATATAAAGACTTACATATGATTCACTTGATTAATAATATTAAGCACGGAAGAAAATTAAAGTTCGTGTAACAAAGTTCTCTTTTTCTTCATCCAGCTTGACTTGTAACGTAGGCGCGCATTTTTGAAAGTTATTTGTAAGGCATAGTAACTTTTGAGATTGGAAGTTGGAAATTCTGAAGTATATGAAACATGATCAAACAGCGGCACGAGGATCCATATTGGCGGGCAAGGATCAGCTCCTGGCAATTAGCCCATGAACATGGCGATTCACTGGTAAACTTCTTAATAAGATATTTGAATTATTATTAACTGCTGTGTTGTCTCGAGACTACCTCTCTCAAACACGACCAAAGTTAGAATGTCAGTTTTTCTCTAAAATAGCCACTGCTGACCTTTCCGACTTGTTTTTGTTTTAGGCTCCGCCTACTTTCTCTAGCCTCTAGCGATGCAGCTTGACCAACAATCAATTATCTGTTTTTAGCAATCTTTTAATTTAATATGCCATTTTTAAATCGATACATTAATTACATATAAAAATTCCTTACTAATTTTGAATACAACTTAATTGCTCTGAACATTTGTGCAATTAGATTTTAATTAAAAACACTGATCAAAGGAATGTGATTTTTGATCAGTATTTTTAGACGACTTTATACAATTTTAAAACTAAAATTTAAAACAAATACGCCCGCACTGAAACTTTAAATTAAATGATATAAATTCGCAAACCACGCACACACAAATATTATTTCATGGTTTGCGACATTTATATACGGAAACTTTACATATTTATTTATAAACTATAGAATATATAACTAATTTATATTATAACTTAAAATAGACAAAATCTCACTGCGGGCGAACAGTAGTTTGAATTACCGTACATAAAAACACCTGAAACGAAGATCGGTTCTCCGATCTGTCTGTTTCATTTCTTGTCACTTTATAAAAAAAAACAACAAAAAAAAATGATTATACATAATTTCTGGTTACATTTTCTTCATTCATTTTTTTACATAATTGATTTTTTTATTGATTTGACCTTGGAGAACAGTCTGGGTGAGGGTTTGAACTTAATATTTACAAAGGTGGGTATATTACCGTACTTCCTTTTCTCATCATCATGTGCATGTCATAGTGGTCATTTTCCGGGTCATCATTTATTGCGATTTCTACCTTTTCCCTGGGTCGGGAGGTATATAAGGTTTATAGGTATGTCTTTTTAGATTTCTTACTAAAATAGCAAAAGCGGTCACAATATTGTGCTTTGGTATATTATTATATTGTTCATTATTAAAAGTATCTTGCTTTAAAAGAATTTGTCTGGCTTTCTGTGATCTAATGGCATCCATTATACCATTTTCACTTTGGGAGTTGAGAAGTTTTTCCCCATTTTTTATGAAACTATTTTTTTTAACATATGTCCATGCTTTAAAATAAAGTTTATTATTTCTGTTTAATGAGTTCAGCTCCTCATCAATTTTGTTCTGATCATATTTCATAAACAAATAAGTATGGGTTTTATTAAAATGGGCAGCATTGTACACAACTAAAGATCTGTCCACTTTCTTCATTTTCATATCAGGAGGCCGTTCAACATCATTTTCAAACTTTAACTTTGATGTCTTCATTAATCCACTTTTCCACAGAACATCTTTATAATTATTATGAAAATATAACTCAGAATTATTAATTATGATTTCAGAAGATTTATTCAAAACAGTATCTTTTGTTCTATTGATATCTTTCAACATCGATACAGCCACTCCATTAGAAGGTACTAAACTGGTGTCATCACTTTGAGATGGGCTGGCTTGCATTAGATTTGAAACGACCATTTCCTCAGTACTTTCTTCATTCTTAGCTAAATCTGCTAGAGTAAAACTTTGACTCTGAGTAATATCTGTCAAATCTAATTCTTTACATTTTTGTTGAGTAGAGTTGGCATTTGTATTCACTAATCTACTCTCATGAGGTTCCAACCTTATTTTAGTTGGTTGAGGTTCTGTGTCCTCTGCTCCACTCGTCGCACTATTGCTTTCCTTGCTGTCCCCAACTTCTTTTTGGGTGGCCTGGTCATCTTCATTTTCTATTTTTGGGTCTTCAGAGGGATTTATTTCTTGCTGACGCTTTGCACTTTCTAGATTTGAGTTGGCTCGTATGCCCCGTGCCTCGTCGATCCTTTCCAGCCTCTCCAACATCATCATCATAATCTTCCGGTACTCTCTCCCCTCTCTGAGGATCGCGTTAAACTTCGCATCGCGATCGTGCTCCCTCTGTTTGTTTCCTTCTATTTCTGCCATTTCTGCTTCGTTTTTACTGATAAATGTCTTCAACATAAAAATTCGCTTTGTACAACGCTTTGATTTTTTTATATATATCATAAAAGGTTACTGATCCCTGCTCCTTGTGCCAAATCCTCCTCCGCTGCTGATACTGTTTGTGTGGCTTACTTCCTTTCTCTCTTTCTTCCTTCGCCTACGTTCAGTCTGGTTTTTGTTATCTACGCTTTTTTCTTTATTTAGGAATATAATATGACATGTCTAAAATCATTAATAAAAATATACAGGGGAAAAAAAAACTTTCTTTCACCCAGTTCGCACTGTTCTCCTCAGTCCTATAATACATACATATTCATAATGGGTACATAACATAGTATTTTTTTGTATTTCTGTCAGTAATTCTCTTTTTTTATATATGCCACCCTACTCTCTTTTAAAACAAACACTCGCCACTGCTGTATGGACAAACATGTTTGCTGACAAATTTATTTGATAGGCGCCAGCCAGCAACATGTGACCAATAGATAATTTAATCTACTGATCCCCAAATATATACTTTTATATGACCTAATAATTTTTGATTTAAGATTTATATATGCAAAAAAAAATTTAATACTGACTCCGGTAAGGGTTTTTTTTTTTTTTTTTTTATATTACAACATATATATGCACACACGTTTTTATTTTTAAAACACAAGAATAATCCTACTTCTTTCTTCTTTTTTTCAAAAAAAATATTTTTCACAACAAACGAAAATATATATATACGTACACAAATATATATACGCGTACACGTTTTTATTTTTTTAGAACTGGACTTAATTCTACTTCTTTATTTTTCTCATATGATTTAAACGACAAGAATGAACTCACAAAAATATTATGGAATAACTCATTTATTTTAATTAATTACACGCACGAATTGCTTCCGCTCTCTTTTCAAAAAAAAATCTTCACTCTGACTCTTAACAATATTTGGGAGTACTATACTGAACCTTTGTGTGAGGGAAAAAAAAAAATTTTATACATTTGTTTTATTACTATAGTTTTCACTTGCGCATTTTAATACGCCAAATACGTATCGATATTATGACAAACGACACAAAAAAAATTGAATATTTTTATCATTTAACTGTTTCCTCTCGTTCACTCTGCAGGGTGTGGGAGATTTCTTCCATCGAGCACCACGGAGGGCGTCCAAAAATATAATAACTGTACCGGTATAAATCCACCACGCTTACTCATACACAGTACCCGAATTCAAAACCAGCCCACGCTTAAGAATAAATTCCAAAACGCCAACTGAATTCAAACCCAAACCCCGGTATGACTAACCGATGATGACTTTATAACAGCACGGGGTTATCCCTTTTCTAGCTCAGCTTAGAACATGGACAAAATTCTTACAGTTAATGATACAAATAGATTTATTAGACTATAGATACTGGGACGGTCATTTATGTGACGTATATATTTAAGTTGCCAATACAGACAGTAAGTGGCTAAATAGACTTAGAGAGTAATAAGGTGGAGGACACAAAGATTAAGATTAAATAAAGTGTTTAATAAGCAAATATAAAGCATATAAATATAGTGTTAAATAAGACAAATAGAAAGCACATGAATATAATGTTATATAATAGAAATATACAGCATATAAATATAGTGTTATACAGTACGGTAAGACTTCATAAATCCTCTTGTATTTGGCTACTAGTCTTTAGTGAACGTTTTATTTAATGAACAAACTCATGCCAATAGCTGGGTAGTTAAATAATTGACAGGTGGTTAAGAGAATCAGAGTATTAGAGCATTGGAAAAAATATTTATCTAAAGATTTTTGTTTACTTATTTTATTTGAATAGGCTCGAGCCGGAACGTAGACGAACAGTGGAGATGGTTTTATATAAATACGACATAAGAGATAGGTGAACTGGAGGTTTTATATAAATACGACGTGGAAAATAGATGAACTGGTGGTTGCCTATATTCAAAAGCCCTACAGTAATCACTTGCGGTGCAATAACGGAATACCGGGCGGCTTGTACTTTGACAAGGCTTAATGCCCCCAAGTAGTTCCGGGACACTACAACCAGCCGGGATCATTTCGAACCCCGGTGATCCAAGAGATTACCGGGAAAGAAAAACTGCTTTCATTCCCCAATGGTAGAATGGCGAGACGCTAACTTCAGCGAAGGGAAGGCATTGCCACAGACGTGAAGGACGAATACTGGAAGCGGATTTTTAAAAGAAATTATATAAAACCTGGAAACTATTTGTCTGTTTCTACGCCACAGGCTGAGATCCTTATCCCAATAAAAACATAGCGAAATTAACTGACGGTGAGAACAAAGATTAGTTAAATTTACTCTGAAACTCTAACCCTCCGGGTTAACAGGCGGTAGCGATAGTATCAAATTATTCAGTGAATTATTTCTCATATTATACATAACATTTATGAACACTTTGAAACTATTATATATATATTTAATATTGAAACTTAGATTGTACTTTTATAACAACTTAACATAGAATAATAAAGCGACTTGACATTTATCAACTCGGAATGTGTAAGAATATTTAATTCAGAAAGTGGGATTACTTTTAAAATAACTTGATCGTTATAGTACACTAGTTTACTATTGGCATAAGTTTGTTTATGAAATAAGCAATACACAAAACAATATAAATGCATTCATTTAAATGATTATTACGATTAATTACAAATGTTATAAATTATTTCTAAAGACTAGAGCAGAGGGTTAAAAAGAAAAGAAAATTTACTGACAGGTTAAATAATAGCATTATAAATGATATAAAGACTTACATATGATTCACTTGATTAATAATATTAAGCACGGAAGAAAATTAAAGTTCGTGTAACAAAGTTCTCTTTTTCTTCATCCAGCTTGACTTGTAACGTAGGCGCGCATTTTTGAAAGTTATTTGTAAGGCATAGTAACTTTTGAGATTGGAAGTTGGAAATTCTGAAGTATATGAAACATGATCAAACAGCGGCACGAGGATCCATATTGGCGGGCAAGGATCAGCTCCTGGCAATTAGCCCATGAACATGGCGATTCACTGGTAAACTTCTTAATAAGATATTTGAATTATTATTAACTGCTGTGTTGTCTCGAGACTACCTCTCTCAAACACGACCAAAGTTAGAATGTCAGTTTTTCTCTAAAATAGCCACTGCTGACCTTTCCGACTTGTTTTTGTTTTAGGCTCCGCCTACTTTCTCTAGCCTCTAGCGATGCAGCTTGACCAACAATCAATTATCTGTTTTTAGCAATCTTTTAATTTAATATGCCATTTTTAAATCGATACATTAATTACATATAAAAATTCCTTACTAATTTTGAATACAACTTAATTGCTCTGAACATTTGTGCAATTAGATTTTAATTAAAAACACTGACCAAAGGAATGTGATTTTTGATCAGTATTTTTAGACGACTTTATACAATTTTAAAACTAAAATTTAAAACAAATACGCCCGCACTGAAACTTTAAATTAAATGATATAAATCCGCAAACCACGCACACACAAATATTATTTCATGGTTTGCGACATTTATATACGGAAACTTTACATATCTATTTATAAACTATAGAATATATAACTAATTTATATTATAACTTAAAATAGACAAAATCTCACTGCGGGCGAACAGTAGTTTGAATTACCGTACATAAAAACACCTGAAACGAAGATCGGTTCTCCGATCTGTCTGTTTCAATATGTGTTTTGAATGTCTTTAGAAAAATTTAACTTTATTTAAATATTCCAAAGATATTCAACTGTTAGTAATGGCACACCAAACAGGTTAGTATATGCACAATGTTTCAAGTGGTATTATTTCCCCCTCTTTTTCAGGTGTTGCTGTTCTGACCAGTGAGTGTACTAACATGGGATTCAAACCTGGACCCTTAAATCCTTGAGTATTGAATTTTAAGGTAATGATCTAACCAACTGAGGCATCTGGCCAAAAATAATAGTGAGTAGAAATTTCATATATTTATCTATGAGGTTCCTTCTGATTTTTCCACTTTTTCCTAAGAGCAAAGTTGATTAGTAGTTTCTATACATTATGTATAGTCACACTATGTGGACTTATGGGATTGTTTGCCATTGTCATGTGAGTAGTTTTTTTAAATTTGAATACATGACAATGGCAAACAAACCCATAACTCAACCTAGTGTGACTATACATAATGTGTTTCTTCTTTGTATCTTTTCCTCTTTGTCCAATATTGGATAGAGAAGAAAATGTACAAAGAAACAAATGTAAAGAAGCTGCTCACATAACAATGGCAAACAATCGCATAAATCAACCTAGTGTGACTGACTATACATATTATATGAGAACCACTAATCAACTTTACTCTTAGGAAAAATTGGAGAAATCAGGAGGAACCTCATAGATAAATATATGAAATTTCTACTGACTATTGCATTTGGCAGGGTGGTTCAGGTGGTTGGGGCTTTACTTTAAAATTCAATACTCAAGAATCTAAGGATCTATATTAGATTTCTATGCTAGTACTGCCACTGGTCAGGCCAGCAACAATTGAAGAAGAGGGGAGAATAATGCTTCTTAAAGCGTTGTGCATATAGTAGTGTTATTACTAGTCAGTTGAATATATTTGGAATATTTAAATGAAGTGAAATTTTTCTAAAGACATTCAATACTCATATTAGAATATGGAAATAGTTCAGCATATAAATACATTTATAGCATAATTACATGTTTTTAAACCAGCTTCCTTAATTTTTTTAATATATATTTTTAAATAAATACTTTATTTATTATATTTCAAGAATCATTTATTCTTTATCTCTAATACATCAAACTTTAAATGTTGTACTTTTTTTTTTGATGTCATGCAGGGAGTGGGTATTTTTAGTTCTCTTATATTATTTAATCATTACCAATAATGATATCATTATACTAGATTTCCTAAAAACATAATTTCCTTATTTCAAAGTAACTCACTATTTTTTCTTTGTGAGCCAATTAATATAAGTTCTCAGAAATTTTGAGCAACATATAATTTTATTAAATTTCTGATCTTAGATATATTTTTGCTTTTTTGAATATTTAAAAACCTTTTCTACCTTTAATTAAAGAAATGTAATTACTAAAAAAATATCGTTAATATGTTGCATCAATTATAAAATATTGTTAGCAAATTTCAATTTAATTTTGCTTTCTTAATAAATAAAGTCAGGTATTTACTAATATAAGGAAATGGTAATATTTAGTTTCCCTCAAAATACAGTGTGTACACACAGTCGCTAATAATAAAAATTCTATTAAAGAGAAATGATATATACAGCTTTGTTCAATAGGTATGTATTCCTAAGATAATTTTTGCTGATTACTATTTGTTTGGATAAATAATGTTTCACGAAAGGGTACAATGATGACTGGTACAATATATTTCAAAACCTCTTACATGCATGTGTGTGTGTATAAATTAAAACAACAATTTCCAGCAGATATAAAAAGTACATTATCTACGTTTATCCATGATTAGTTAACTACAATATTTATTTTTAAAATAATATATTTTATCAGATAATGGAAATACAATCCAGCCAGAATGTTAATGAAATAAAGCTGCTAAATATAGTCAGATGAACTAATATATATTTAAACTTATAAGTAGACTATTAGAAAATACGGTAATTAAAATTAGTTAAAAAGAACAAAGCGCTCCTAAGTGATGTTTATATTTTTTGTTCTTTTTAACAAATTTTAATTACTGTCTTTTCTAATATTTATTTATAAGTTTACATATATTATTTTGAAGAAATACAGACACAGATTTGTAGTAATATATATATATATTATAATCATATTTTATGAGTTTGTGTTTATATTAAATCACGAATAAACACAACAGGTTTGTGGGGTTTTTTTTTAAAGAGAAATTTATTATTTAATACAAACCTACATTTTGTGCTTGTATACACAAATACAAGAGATTTGCCTTTATCAATATGACTTCTTTCCCAAAAAATTAACTGATAAAACAGCCATTTAATTTTAGAAAAATACTAATTACGTTATTATATATATATATTATCAAATTATATTCCTAACTCAGGGCATTATTGACTTTAACTCAATCCCATCACACCCATCCATCAGCTTAGATATCAGACCAACTTCTCTCATACATTTGATAGATTTTTGGAGAGATTCTCAATTAACTTACTTTTTTTAAGTGAATAAGACATATATACTCATATTGCAGTGTTTAAGTTCATATAGACTATTTTTTAAAAAATATACTTAATTTCATATACTGTATATATATATAAAAGAGAGAGAGAGAGGGAGAGAGAGGGGGAGAGAGGAAGAGGGAGAGGGAGAGAGAGGGAGAGAGAGGTAGAGGAAGAAGGAAAGGGAGATATGTTAACATTTCAAAAATTCAAAAATGGATTCCAGAAAGATTAGTCAGTAGAACTACCACCATGCGTCATATTGACCTCAACTTTAAATGTTATTCTGCCATAAATTTTGTTTAGCCATACATTTTTCAAAAAATTATAGAAAGAAATTCATGATTATTTTCTTTTACAAGTTATAAACATGAACGGATGTTGAATGAGTATGATATATTATTAGTCGATACTAAATTCTATTGGCGATAAATATTAAAAATAAAATAAATAATAGAAAGCAAAGCCTGTTGGTATTTTTAATTTATAAAGAACAGTGAATTGTCATACACTCTTTTAATTAATGATAATCCAATAGCGTTTTTTAACAAATATTAATGGTTTATATTATATTATAAAAAATAAGATTAAAAAAAATTGGATTAATAATTGATTATATGAAATAAAAATTATTCATGTTTTGTTTGCAAAGAATAAAATTCTATCTTTTAAAAATGAATCCAATAATCGTGAATAAATTTTTAATGATCTGCGCTTTGAATTTACCTTTATTTTAAACTTTTGAAAAGCTAATGTAAAAGTTCAAAGATACTTCCGAAGACACATCCAACATTATAAAACCAACAGACAGGAGTTGTCTGAATTTGAAAGTTGTCTTTTATTTGATTTCATAATTATTATCGACACTTCAGAAAATCTTGTGATAAATAATATGAAATAGAAACTTTCTCTGATAACTTTTTTAAGTATCCTTATACTAATATCATGCTCACTTTGAAAAAATAATGTAATGTATTTTTATCGCTAATATCTCACCAGTTATTTATTTATTCATTCAAAATTAAAAACTTGCTTATTTAATGTTATATAGCATTTGCAATACTAGCTTGTTTAAATTAGGTCATGTGACATCTGATTTTTTGTAATTTTATTTAATGTTATAGAACTTGCAGTTTTTATTATGAAAAATCATGTCATATTTATTTTACATTATTTATGATCACACAGATATATAAAAAATAAATTAGTTTTTTAAAAGAATAATAAAGTCTTTTATGTCATTTTTAATTTTACAAACCGTTAATTAAAATTTTTTACTTAAAAAAATATTACATTATATCTAACATCTTTTTCTAGTTTATCATCTTCAAATATTTCTAATACACACCATAGTATATTTTTTAAAGTAATTTTACATTTAAATTAAATTTTGCATCTCTATCTATTATTTACTCTTGCATATTTTCAGTCAGGGTCTATTGCTTTTGGCATGACTTGAATCTTTTAATCTAACTTCTGGGGTGGAATAAATCCTCTTATTTCGAAATGTAGTAATCAATGATAAAAAAAAAATATTATTATAAATAATAAACATGTTATTAAAAATCTTCAATTTATTCAAATAAGAAGATGAACATGGATGGGTTGTTCCCAACATACATATGTCAGTGTGGTAAGTTCATTAGCTTTTTCCCCTCTGAGTTTAAGATCAAGAAACAACATGAAAGTTGTCATTTAATATTGATCTTTTATTGATTTAAGCAAAGGAAAGTTGCAAGAATTTGAAGAACTGTCTAATATTAAATAGGACATTGTTAGAATTTATGAAATTAGAAGAAAAGATGAAGAAACAATTGATTTAAAAAGTGAACATGTTCTTTAATATAAGGGCACAAATTGGGAGTTAGATGTTGAAGAACAACAATGTGAAGATTGATGATATATGAGACAGAGTTCCAAGATTAGTTATTCAACTTAATGGTAGATATCAAATGATGATACTTCTGGTTTATACCCAAAAAGTGTTTGTTGTGCTGAAGAAGTAGATGATTTTTATGTAAATGTATAAAAAGCTTTTGATGAGACCAAACAACATTTTAAAATTGTCATAGGAAACAATTGAACAATAAAAGTGTTGTGGGTAGATTTAATAATAATGATAGAAATGAAAGAAACAATAGATTTGTAGAATTTGCAAAAAAAAAAAAAAAAACAACAGAAAAACTTTATATTATGAACTCTTTCTGTGAGAAAAATGCTAAATGGAAATGGATATGGAAGCATCCAAATGAAGATACATAAGAAGTGGATTATATTTTGACTAAGAAAAAATGTTCATAACAAATTCAATACAGAAAATAATCATCGAGGTAAGATGCATTATAACTAAAAAATCCAAAAATTATTAAGAGAAACTGTACACACAGTTGAAACTCCTAACCTTTAAAAACATTCTCATGAATTGAAATTAGAACTTGTAAAATGTTTTCAAATATTAACAGATTTGAACAAAATCAACAGAAAGATAACTGAAAGCAAGATAACTGGAATAAAAACACAGGAATTAAACAGTAAGATTTCTAATGAGATAAGACATTTTATGAAAACAAGAATGAATATCAAAACATAAAAATAATTTATTAAGAAGAAGTGAGTATATAGAATTTTGTAAAATATAAAAAAAGTGTTGCTAATGATATAAGACAGTAAAATTATGAATTAGCTAGGAAAACTATAAAAGAGGATAAAAATCTCAAAAGTATAAAACATTTTAGTATTGGTAGGAAACATTTCTGCAATAAGAAAAAAAATTGAACTACTACTAAAAAGAGAGGTGACATTATGAAATGTGTAGAACAGTTCCATCAAAAATTATATAGCAATAAAAAAATTGAAAAAGTACCTCCTACAACTATTATATGCTTTGAATTATCAAGGATTTTAAATGAAGATCTGAGACATGAATGTGAGTCTATAAAGAAAGGAAAAGCCCCAGGTAATGATGAAATCATAATTGATATTTTAAAAAAGGAAGCAGATAAAGAAATAAAAAAAATTGGAAAAATTATATACCAAATATGTAAATGATAAAAATGTACCAGATATTTAAAAGAATGCAGGCATAATATTAATATTTACAAAAGGTAATAAAGAACATATTATAAATTACAAATTATCAATCTTTTATAAGTTCTATACAAATTTTTATTAAGATAATTACAATTTACCTATAGCAAATTTCAGATTTTAATCAACCAAAAGAACAATCTGGATTTAAAAATGGTTTTAGAACAAGATCAATTTAAGTATTAAGAGAAGTTATAGAAAGAAATAATGAATATGGGTTGTCATTGTGCTTTGGATTTGTAGCTTATAAAAAAATAATTCATTCTATAAGCATTTCTTCAGTGATTAAAGCTTAGGATCATCAATATAGATCCAGAATCCACTTATATTCTGAAGAATATTTATAAAAGTACAATGGCAATGATTAAATTACATAATGATACTAAGAAGATTAATATTGAGAAGGGTGTATGATGGTGACTCCATATCTCCAAAACTTTCTAAAGTAGTTTTTCAAGGAGTATTTTGTGGATTAAAATATGGAACAAAAAAATAAAAGTAAATGGGCATTATTTAATTCATATAGACGTTGGAGATGATGTAATTATTTTTTCAAATAATGCTTCAGAGTTTCAGCAAATGTTGCAAAAGTTATCAGATAAAGGTAAGAAAGTAGGACTAAAGGCTTATATTAAAAACACTAAAGCAATGTTTGATGGATTCACTCAAAAGAAGACAGAAACATAATTGATAAAATTAATAATAGAATCAAACTTGGTTAGAGTTGTTTTTGTAAAATTAATATTAAAAGTGAATATGTCTAAGTGTTTGAAAAGGAAGATTTTTAGCAAATGTGTTTTAAAAGTTCTTACTTGTCAATCCAAGACTTGGATGCTTAACAGAAGCATATTACAGAGACTTTATACTACTCAACAAAGAATGGAATGAATGTTAGGACCATTCAAAAAATTAAGAGACTGAAATAAATCGGACTTGATTTATTGCTAGAAGAAATGATACTAGATTGACAGTTGAAATGTTAAACTGAATTTCAAGAGCTTGTAAAACATTTAGAAAGCAACCATGTGTGGGATGGAGATATGAGATAAAGAAGTGAACTGGGGTAATGAGAAAAAAAAGCTAGGAATCAGAGAAACTATGTTAAGCTTGGAGGGACTTTCATTTTACAATATATATATATATATATATATATATATATATGCTTTGTGCACAGATAATGAAGCTGTTAAACATAAGTAATATTATAAAGTTACCACCAAGCACTTTCAGGACACTTTATAGTCCCATATTCATGGCTACTGGAGTTTAGTTACAAACTATAATATTAATGCAAATTTATGCAAATTTGTGTGAATATGTTACATAGACCATTTCCGAGATAGAGAAAGGAATAATAGTTGAAAGGGATGATTATGATTTAGAAATTAAACTAAGCAAATATTTGAAAAAATTTTATAGTGCAGTGCATTCACTTTCTAAGTTCACAAACAAATCCACATTAGTAAAATGTCAACCAGGTATCATCACAAAGTTAGTTAAGAATATGATTTTAGTAATATAAAATCTTCACTATTGATATAGAAATTGCCATATGTTTAAGAGTACTATTTCTATGCTAACTTTACCTTTAAATAAATATTTATAAATTTTAAGAAATGCATTGTACAATTTGAGTAAAAAAAATATCTAGACAAGATCCTTTATTTATTCTTATTTACATATCAATCAGCAGAGTTAATTATTTGCAAAGTAAATCATTAAAAGTGTTTATTAGAATATTTCTAAATTTCATGTTCATTATTAATAAGGCTCAATTTAGTAAAACTGAACTTAGACTCTTTGCACATATAAATTGCAAATTCCAGTCTTACATTGCCTCTATTTTTAATGGGGTTACTGTTTCTTATGATATATAAGAGTATTTATTTTTATTTCCCAAAAAAATATTTTCACATCCTGCACTATGATTAATAACAAATGTTCATCCACTAAACATCACATGATCACCATCTCTAATACTAGCACATAATTGTTGTAAACAAAGGCAGTGCCACCATGTGCCAAACAGAGTAATCAATGGATGCTAGAAGGCTTGTGCAGTGCTCTCAGATCCAAGGCTCCTCACTGATGATGGCCACAAGCCAGAAACTAGTCTGGGGATATTGGATAAGTATACACTAGATAGGGATTTTATGCACAAGCCTTCTGGCATCCATTGATTACTCTGGTTGGCACAGGGTGGCACTACTGTATGGAGAGTTTTGCCTTTGTTTACAACAAATGTCCATCTGAAGGAAAACATCTGCAACAAAAGTCACAGTTAAACTACACAAAAATTCCTAGAATAATATGCTTCAATAAATGTGTTTACTTTATTTACTAATATTTTCTTGGTTAATATTCTTTGTAAATTTAATATCTTATAAATTATAAGATAGTATTAATTTAAAACAGTATTCAGAGCATTGCATTTATAATTTTAACATTATTAATATTTTGTGTAATGTATTAAAGTGCATATAATTAATATTAATATAATTATTTAATTAAGATTGATATTAATTTGTAATAAAGTTAATTTTTTTTATATATATTTTTTAGCTCCTTTACCAGTTGGCTACAACATCACAAGGATTGTCTCCAATACATTTGATACAATTTTGAGCATTAATGAACAAGGGATTACTATTACTTTTAACCATGAAGCTGTTGCACAAACTGTCTCTCAAAACCCAATTAACAATGTCCCTTACCTTTCTCCTGGTATTATAACACGGACTAGACTTGTAACTAATTCCTTTACTAATGGCCCCTCTACAACATACCAAACTATTTTATATTATACTTTTAATTTTCAATTGCCACATGCCCTCCCATCTCAGGAACTTCTACCCTTCACCAGGGATTCAGGAACTTATCCAATCAATAACAATTTTCATTTTCAATTTCCTTCAATTTTTACTAATGGTCTTACTAATAAGATTCCAGGTATTTTCCCCTCAAAACATATTTCTTCAGGTTATTATTTTAATAAGTTTCATAATTTTGGTGGCCCTATTAATCCATTTTCCTTTGACAGTTTTATGAATTATAAATGGCCAACCATGGAAGGTATAAAACTACTTACTGGTAATGTTACTGATGATAACAGTGGTAAGCTTATGTGGTAAACATAAACGTTTATAAAAATACATTCTTTTAAAGAAAAACAAAAATAATGAATTAATAAAATTATTATATTTTGTTTCAGTGAAACCTTATAGTCTCATCACAAAAATACTAAACTAACACTAATTAAGAAAAATCAAATAGTTTTAAGTAAAAGATTTTTCATATAGATAATATAACGAACGATTAATTTTAGAGATAAAAAAATATTTGTCTCAAATATGAACGAGTATATATTGTTTGCGTTATATATAGACTTTGTTTTAAAATGAAATAAATTAATTTTATAGAATAGCTTCAAAACTTTTTTCAATGCAAATTTTATTAATATAAAAATATTGATGAACTTGTGATAGTACAGTAAGAATTTTATTTATGCACTGTACGTGAAACATATCCATTTACAATGTATAATATCATTTGTTATATTCAAGTTGTAAGTTTAAATTAGCTTACATTCAATAATTAATCTGAAGTGGGTAAATGTACAAACGCTATTCTAATGTTTGGATCTTTATAATAAAATAAAAAATACTTTTATAGTTTATAAAGATGATTTATGTCTGTCTTTACCAATTTTAAACATTAATAAAAATCGAACTAGCCCTAAGTTCAGGTCATGATAGGTTTATATTATTTTTAAGTTAAGCTGACACACTTACAAAAATCTATAATGAACAGTATTTCAAAATGTGACTTATTTACTTTAAAATACATATGTAATTTATACAGTTATTTACGAATATTTTATAACTAATTCGTTACTTTGTTTATCTAGTGTGTACACAGCCGCTTATTTGTAGGATGAGAAGGTTGGCACCAATGAGGGCTTTCAGCATCCCATCATTACATTTTCAATGTAATGGATGGCTGAAAAGTTGTGGGGTGGGGTGAAATAAAGTCTGTCCATTAAAGTATAAAGATTGGCTATGTTAATAAAAGCTGAGCATTGATTGTATATATGTGTAGAGATGATAGTCTGGACCAACTGATGAGGGCTGGTTCAGCACAAAATATGTATATTGGTGATTATTTATTTTTTTGACATATGTGTGATCAAAAGGGTCAGCAGTATGAGATAGCATGGACAGTTGAGGGTCATGTCAGAGTCTGAGTTCAAACCCCCTATATATTACATATTAGAGTGCAGGTATGAAAAAGCCTGTACTATAGAAAAAATCATGTAGCTTATAAGATAAGTGGAGAGTGTGCATTCTAAGCATATGAAAGTATGACCATTAGAAAATGTTTTACATTATCATAAAATACCATCTTTAATTGTCATTGATTATCCACATCCAGTTGTATTTCTTATTGTCAAATATTAAATTGTTTTTTATTTTTTACATAAACTGAAATAAGGATTTTTTAAGATGTCCAAAAAACTGGTTTGCTTATTTTCACAATTTTATTAATGGAACTTAACATCCTATAAATTAAATCTTAAAAAATTCAAATTAAAATTTGCATAAGCAGCAGATAATTTCAGAAAGCAAATATAAAATTTTCTGCCATTATATTCCAACATGTTTTTCTTTTTTTAAATGAATATGATTTTAAAATTAGAGTATATGTTTAAGACAGCTGCACCTATAAGTAAAATAATCAAATGTTTAATTAGTTGCAAGATCTTATAAAGTTTTAGTAATGGAAGTGTCAGATCTAAGGTGTCATTTCTGGAGGCAGGCTTTAACTAGAAATGCTTCTATAAATGTTTAAGTAAAATTGACATTTTGTAGTTTATAGCTTCTCACTATAATATAGTTCATAGACGCTAATGGATGCATCCAAAATGATGCCCACAAGGCTATTAAAAAACACATTTTCGTGTAATAAAATAGGGATTGCAAAATTATTATATACTAAATTATATACTATTATGCTTTAAATACTCTACAGTTCTTTTCATTGCATGAACTGTCTTCAGAAAATCTCATATCAATTTTCAAAAGAAATTATACTATGAGTAAGTGCAATAGTCTTAATTTCTAAGAACTTCTTAATTGTAATTCTTCTTCTTATAATTTTCAAGAATTTAAATATTTAAAAATTTAAATATTTATCAATATTGTTTTTCATAAGCAGTTATCCATTTGCTAATTATAAAACATAATTGTATAATTCTAAGGCAATATGTAATTTGCTTATACTAAATGCTAATTATATATGTAAATAGAGGAATAGAACTTAGAATTTTTCAGTTGATTCATACTCCACTGTATCTCAAGCAGCCAATACATCTAACAACATACGTGCAAAAAAGGTTTCGCTCCCTAATATATGTATGTCATGTGTATAAGTTGCTTGAGATAGAGTGGAAAAAGAATAGACTGCAAAATCCTGAGTTCAGATCCACCTACTTACACAAAAACTAATTATATAAATAAAAAGATTTTCCATCTCTAGAACTATCTATTTTAA
>JAQFVV010012394.1:7229193-7239193 GCA_028023455.1 Epiperipatus broadwayi | reverse complement strand
TTCCTAGACTCACAAATGCTTCATTTTTTATTTTCAAAAACAAGAAACACTTCACAAATGGTATAAATCATCTGTGCTGCTATTTGATTCTGGCTAACATTTAGGTTAATGTATCATTATAATAAAATTGCCAGCAAAATAATAAAAAATACAAAAAATTATACCTGAAAATGCTATAATAAATGGGGATTTTTCTTTCCTTCCTTTATTTTATTTTGCTGAATTCATGTTTGATGATGAGCTCTATAAGTATACTTTTTTAATTTCATAATGATGATGCTTTATTTATAATTCATCTTGATTATTATGTAAATCAGTTAATTTAAATATTCCATCTGTGATAATTGAATGCTGTTCTTCAAGCAATAAACTTTTTGAGAATTTTCAAAAATATAATTCCTTTTTTCAAATTCAGCAATTAAGTTAGAAGAAAATTAATTTTGAAAGACAGTATAGAAATACCATAAATAGATTCAGAAAGACTCATGATAGGTTTGTTTATCAGCTCTATAAATGAGCAAGAGTTTTTGGAGAATGCAATTGTGAATAAATGTTAAACCACAATTATTGCATGTTGAGTCTATGCAAGAAGGGTCAGAATTAAATGATGTAATAAAGCAACTATTGAATCTACCTACAAATTAGAATCTCTACATATTTTTCAATGTTTGTGAATGATCTAAAACATTCATATACACACATATAAAATCCATACACTATATAAAAAAATGAAATCTATACACAATATGTAATGATTAAAAATATTCATATTAACTATATTTTGGAACGATTTTTCTCAAACTTGAACATTCTCTAAAACAAACATATCGCTAGTTTTTATACTTAGAAGTAATTTTATATTAATCCTGAGGAACCGTTTTCTGGTATTTTGCCAATACATTTAAAGAGTTTGACACAGTAAAATTTTGACACTGTTGTCAATTAACATTTAAAGTAATGATAATAAATTACACAAAATATTCCAAGTTATTGATATATGTTGATGGCACAAAGTATTCAATAATTTTGAAAATTTAAGTTTATTACAAAGTGATATTAAAAAAATGTTTAAACTTATATAAATATAGCAATATGTTATTAAATATTGAAAAATGTAGTGTTTTGGAGATATCATACTTATCTAAAATAATTTTGGTTAGTTACTATATTAATAATTGAAAAATAAATTATAAAAGTAATTATAAGAATTTTGGTCTAAATTTTGGATCTATCGGTTCTTTTAATACTTAAGTGAGGAGCATATCCAAATCTTTCTGTGTAATTGATCAAATAATTACAAATAAAAAGTTGTTCCCAACAAAGATAAATTGTTCCTAGTTAATGCTCAATATTATATACATTAGATTTAGTATCTGAAATAATGGTAATAAAAATCATATCAATGAGTTACAAAATAGCTATAATAGTCTCAAAAACTAATTAATAATACCAAAACCATTAGTATTATTTCTTTAATAGCAATTTAAAAGCAGTAGATCATAAATACTTCTTTCATTTGGTATGTAAAAAGATATTAACAGAATATTTCTTACAACTAATAGGAAAAACTATATTTATAATCTCAAAACAGTCAATATTTATAAAAGTGTCATACTCTTAGCTAAACTCACAAAATATTATGTATAGAATAACACATACATATAATAATTTTAGAATAATATTGACATATAATACATTTCTAAAAAGATTATATTAAACTGATTATTGAATATTTACTACTAAATTCATTCTGTAATACAAGCATTACTGTAAATCATTCTGCTGTTTTGTAATGTTATTAATAAATAAATAAATTTCTACTTATTTCTCATGTATGGATGTGTATCTTATTAATAAAAAGGCTTATACTTCTATAATAAAGAAATATATCTATCAAAAAGTTTGAAACATCAAATTTGAATTCATTAAAAGTTTTGCTGAAGTTTTGGAAAATTGTTGTTTTTTGTTTTTTTTTTGCAAGGTTTACATTGATCACACAAATAAATATTTCTTGAATATTTACAAAATAAACAAAATGTCATTATATGATCTTATAGAGAATTTTTTAAGAGTTAATAATTTGTATTGAAGAGTTGAATAATGTCTCAACTTTAAATTGGAGGACCAAGATAATACAGTAGCAAGCCCTCTACACAGTATTGCCATCATCAATGGATGCAAAAAGGTTTGTGCACAAAATCCCTATCCCATTCTTACTAATCCAATATCCCCAGAATAGGATCTAGCTTGTGGCTTTCATCAATGATGAGTCTTGGATCTAAGGATACTACACCTTGATCTTAGGATTTAATGCAACCCTCCAGCAGCCATCTTTTATCTATTTAGTTAACTATAAAGCTAAGAGTTCATAATTAAAGCACAATAATGTGTTAAATTGAATATCAATCACGTGTATAGTCATAAAGATCTAAGCTCCATAAAGTATCTATTTATTTTGGTGTCCTTGGTTTTTTTAAAATGCACAGTCAACATTATCCTATGACAGGATTGGTATAAAAACCTCAAAACATCACATGATTATGCAAGCATACAAATTGTGATCATGTGATGTTTTAATGAACCAAGATATTATATCAGGATTGCTGTCATTAATATGCACTACTTTACTACAGCTATTGGAATGGTCTAAACATGTATAAAAGATGTTTCATGAACTGGTTATGATTGTTTAAGAAAAAAATAATTTTTAAAGATTGGTTGGAAAAAAAACCCAAACATTCTTTTTTTTCTCCACTTCTTTTCTTTATATAATTTTTTAATGACTTTTTATTATTATTTAGTGGCTCTCCTGAAAATTTATGAATAGTTGAAACTGTGATTTATTAAATAATAAAGCTAAGATTTTTCCTTTAAAAGAAGAGATTTTATTCCTTTAGTTGTATTAATAGATAAAGAAATCTGAGAATTTGGGATAAATTTATGGATTGACAAAGAGATATCAATAGGCATTGAAAATTGTTTTAGAACAATGAAATTGATGAAAAGAATTTAAACTTATCTTTTGAAAATGACATTACTTGGACATAATAGATAAAAAACAAAATGCATATTGTAAATTAGATTTTCTTTTTTAGATTATCTGTGGAGATGAATTTTAAAGAGCACAATGATTTT
Organism: Epiperipatus broadwayi; assembly: GCA_028023455.1. Lineage (NCBI taxonomy): Eukaryota > Metazoa > Onychophora > Udeonychophora > Euonychophora > Peripatidae > Epiperipatus > Epiperipatus broadwayi. Next base: position 7,236,058 of record JAQFVV010012394.1, on the reverse strand, counting down.
TGTTCTCATTTTTTATGTTTCAAAATCAATTACTTGGGATAAAGTTTAATATTAAATCAACTAATTATTTTTGTAAATTCATCATCATCATCATTATCAACCATTATCAATCCATTGCAGGATGAAGGTCTCTCCAAGTTTAATTCATCTTCTCCAATCTTTAGCTTCTCTTCCACATCACTCCTGCACACTTTCTTATTTCATCCATCCATCTCACATGTGGTCTCTTTCTGGGTCTTTTACAATCTCTTGGAATCCAGTTTAAAATTTCAATTGTCCATCTATTATCATCTCTTCTAGCAATATGTCCAGCCCAACTCCACTTCAATCTTTTAATTTTTTCAATGAGGTCAGTAACACCTGTTTGTTCTCTACCCCAAATCACAGAATAAATTTTTCTCTCTCAAAATCTTTCTCATCAACAACCAGCGTTGTAGTGATGGAATAGGCAAAAAGACAATTTTTTGGAATGTTAATGGATTGGAGACAGAGAGGAATAATGCAATCACAGTATATTGATGCCATTTTATATAATTCATTTTGAATTTATGTTACAAATAATAAGTTCCATCTTTTAGTTATTTCTGGAAATCACTCTGTTAATGCCATGATAATGACAGAAAGGGAGAGGGGCGACAAATGTATGATTTAAGCAGGATACCAAATCTCTTATTATGGCTCTGTCAACATCTAATTTAATGCAGAAAATCTAAGAAATATGTTGATGAAACTCTGAAAGTCATGTGTTCAACAAACTATTTCAGCCCACACACACACAAAAAAGAAAAATCCACGGAATTTACCAATTAGATATTACTATGAAAGCAAAAGTATAAAATAAATATATATTCTAAAATATTTAAATATATCCCGTATTTGGGCAGGTCTGGTGAAAGAAAATAATTTCATTTATTTTATTATATCAAAATTAAACATTAGTAATCTAAATAAAAGATAATATAACCTGACAATACTACTCTATTAGTTGACAATAATCAAATATTCGGTTTAAATCCACATAACAAATAAATGGAACGAAAATTCTAAGCTCTTTACAAGCAATAATTAACACTAATTTAAATAAATAGCAAATCAGTAGTCAAATAATTAAGAATTAAAGCACTGTTTTTAACATCTGAATATATAGCATGTAAAATATTATGCATAGCAAATACATATAACTTTTAAATGGAACTCTATAATATAAAATCATAAGTAGGAAGAGAGAAAAATAATTTCAAAGTGTACCAATAAAGCTATTTGTTATTCGTATTGTATCATGATGAATTAAAAGTTATAATAAAACATTCATTAGAATATTAATACAGACAGAATCTTAATTAATGAAATTAATCATAAATTTAAACATATACGGAGAACTTTTTCTAGTTGTAACTGAGTTCTAAAAAAATACACCTATATGTCCAAAATGGAAGTTTAGTAATCATGGTTTACTAGCCCTTACATATGGATGTAAAACTTGGACATTTAACAGAAAAGCAATACAGAGATTTTAAATTATGCAATGAAGTATGTAATCAATGGGAGAAATATTAGGCTGAAAAGAAAATTCCTCAAGGAAATGTAAAGAAATTTGGTTTCAGAAATTTTATTTTGTAAGTAAAAGAAAAAATTGTTAAGACTAAACATATTAATAATTTTAAGTTTTATTGTAGTATATATTTATTTCTAACAAACTATATTTTATAATTTTGATTGATTAAAGCAGAAAGTGACAGTTTTTTAAAAAAAAGTTAGTTGCATTTCAAATCAACTAAAGTTAACAAAAATAAAAAAAATGTAAAGAAAAAAATAATTCACTTCACATTTTATCATTTGTTTACTTTTTTAAAAAAAATATTTCTTTAATATAAAATTATCAAATAACAAACAGAGATTTAATATTTACTTTAAAACAAATGTGCATGTTTATTAAATATTTAAAACACACAAGTTTTTAAAAGAAGGAATATGAATGTTAAAAAAAATATTGATATTGTTAAAGGTTTATTTTGAAACTCAATTGTGTCCGTTTATATGTAAACTGGCCTTTCTATTGATTACTGGAATTTAAATTTTTTGTATAAAACTTATAAACATTCATTCATTAGATCACTGTAGAATGGTTTATTATACAATATATTTTTAAGGTGGATTTATTCACAGTTTTATTCTGTAAATTTGGAATCAGATCCAAAGGACTACATAAGTTAACTAAGGTATATTACTAATAAATTGGGGTCAGATTTGAAGCACCATCTCATATAATTAGTTTGTGCTATTGTTTGTGCTGAGATTCAGGCCCAAAGTGGTCACTCCCTAGAATTATCATTATAGGGAATATGTATTTATTATAATTTTTCCATATTAAATGTGTCCATGGTTATTCTATGTAGCTTCTGATATAAATATGTGTATTACATTTGTTAGGGCCAACCAAATATAGAATTATATCCAGAATATATTTAAAAATAGAGATTTACCTTACAGCTTATGTGCTCAATCATACATGTAAATCAAATATTGTTTTAAAACCAATTAAAAATAAATCATAGACAATTTATAAATAATTATTGTTTTCAATCATGTGAGTGAACTAAAAACATAAAAGCTTGGAAAAATATCTTTTTAAAAAAGAAAAACTTTATATATTGTCTGACAATTATAATATTTTGTAAATAAACTATTGATGTTATTTTGTGAAATAATGTGGTAATAATTTGTTTATGTTAAATATTGTCTGGTCTGCATCTTTATTCTATGTCAATTTCATCATGAGTAACTTATACTTCATAGGATCAGACCTGGCTTTGCAAATAGTGACTGTATAGTGGTCATCATCATATTAAAAAAATATACTTTCAAATCTTATTTAAATATAAATCATGTATCTATCTATTTCCTGATGTTTAATGGCAGGTGGTACCCTAATCAATTAAAATAAATTTAAAAAATTTAAACATATGTAAGCTATATATTAATTTAAAAAGCAAATCATATATAATGTGACATTACTTTTAAAAAGCTTGTAGTTACAAAAATGCACACAGAGAGCGTACCAATAGCTCAAACAAACTCATAATTGATAAGTATGGTATGAGAAAACATTTAAAATCTCTATCCAAAACACTCGTATCTCCAGACCAACTTGGTTTCGAGCTTGTGGCTCAGTCAGTGAAGAGCTAGAGTATTCAGACACTAGACCTAAAATATCAACTCAAAAAAATTGCACTTATTTCATACGTATATTTAAGTAGAAAAATCCAGCTATATAATTTAAATAGCTATATGGGACTGAACTAAATTCAGATCTACCATATTTTAATAGCCTCAGCATAGCCAAAGCCTTAAAGGTAAAATTATAAAATTATAATAATTGTTTTTGAGTTGATATTTTAGGTCTAGTGTCCGAATACTCTAGCTCTTCACTGACGTGAGCCAAAAGCTCGAAACCAAGTTGGTCTGGAGATAGAAGTGTTTTGGATAGAGATTTTAAAAGTTTTCTCATACCGCACTTATCAATTATGAGCTTGATTGAGCTATTGGTACACTCTCTGTGTGCATTTTTGTAACTACAAGCTATTTAAAAGTAATGTCATGTTATATACGACTTGCTTTTTTAATTATTGTAATTTTACCTTTAAGGCTTTGGCTATGCTGAGGCTATTAAAATATGGTAGATCTGAATTTGGTTCAGTCCATGTAGCTATTTAAGTTAGATAACTGGATTTAAAGACATTTTTATGTCCGAAAATTTCAGAGTTTCTACTTAAATATACATATGAAATAAGTGCTGGTTTTTTGAGGTGATATTTTAGGTCTAGTGTCTGAATACTCTAGCTCTTCGCTGAAGTGAGCCATAAGCTCGAAACCAAGTTGGTCTGGAGATAGGAGTGTTTTGGATAGAGATTTTAAATGTTTTTTCATACCACCCTTATCAATTATGAGCTTGATTGAACTATTGGTATGCTCTCTGTGTGCATATTGTACCGGTATAAATCATATATATATATATTGTATATATATATATATATATATATTGTAACCTAGTGTTATTGACACTTGGTTTATTTAGCATTATTTCCACAGGAAAACCATGCAATCCTTTTCTAAGAATTAAAAAGTAAAATAATAATAATAATATTAAGTGATTAATAAAGTATGCTATTTACTCACTTTAACGTATTTTAAGCAAATAATTAATAAATTTGGTAATCCAATGTCATTTTGAAGAAGAACATAAATAATTTAGTTAAAAATATTAACCATAAAAGCATTTTAATATAGTATAAAAGCACATCTCATAAACAGTAATTGATTTTGGAGGGGTAGAGGGGAGAGTAGATGAATGTCTTATCATAAAGCACAGTAACTTCTGATAATTTTTTATTATTATTTAGATAATAATGTATACAGAATTATACATCACTAATAGGCATTAGTTAAAGATATTTATTATTTTTCATTATTGGTCAAATTATCTGGTAATCCATTTAAATCATACAGAAAGATATAACTGTAATAAGTTTTTTTTTTTTCCTTTCTTTTGTTTATGTATAATTAAATAACGATTTTTCTGTCAGAGGTCGCTAAAAGAAGACCGCGAAACTTTGTAGAAAATGCTAGTCTGACATAAGTTTTACAAGAGGAAGCAGTGCTGAAATTCGGTAACAAATTTTTATATTTTTTATTGCAGAAATAAATATAATTCAAGTAACATTTTAACAAAATCATGTCTAGCTAAAATATTTTGATAGGACATCCATAAGCTTCTATTGCTCTACCTATTTTAAAGCTTTTTATACTCAAAATGTGCTATCTTATGCTAAAGTTCGAGATCACCGTATTGACTACAGCGATCACGGAAAATATTATTATAGTTAAACTAAGCAATATAAATAATTTCCAAGAAATAATTAATTATTTGTTAACTTTACCTTATTTAACAATCTTTTCATGGTATAAAAGAAAAATTAGAATTAAAAGACATATTATAAAAGCCAAGGAAAGTTAACCAAAAATTTCGCGCTTTTTCTAACAGAAATTGTCTGCTTTAGAAAATAATGCAAGTTCCCCATGTTAAAATCTGTTTTATTCACTGAAAATTATCTAGAAATAATATAAATAATAAATAATATTTACTTATGCACCGGTATGTTTTTAAAAAGAAAATATAAATTTTCTCAAGGCAAAGATCGGAAAATTTGTATGTGTGCATTTACAGAGAATTCTTTATCAAAGAAAAATTACAATTCCTAGAGTAGGAATAAAAACTATAAACATTAATGAATTAATTATAACCATAATATAATAGGTTATATTATACCTCGATTGGAGTCATCAAAACTTTATATCCACGTAAGTCAGCTGCAGACCTTCTAAAAATAATATTTTGGAAAATTCGCGCATTCTTTTATTCATAAGCCAGCTAGCTAAAAATGATACGTATCGCCAATCGTAAAAGAAAAGAATTGTATATGTGATCGTTTATCGTCAAATATTCGTAATGTTAAAATCTGTATTGTTTTCTTGGATCCCAAAATTATAGCATTTAATTCAAGGAAGAATTAAAATCCACGCTGCTATGTTTTTCTTTGCCTATTATTAAGTGCACCAGAATGAAGGCAACTTTTTATAAATGAAGTAATAAATGTGTTTCTTGTTTAAATTTGCTTCGTAAACTACGAATAGATCAAGTTCTTCATCCGGATAAAGTGCCCAACGGAAAACATTTTTTTTTTAGTGATATTATAAGCACTTGTTAAGTAATGATTTTTTTTTACTAATTTGTAAAATTATGTGTATTTTTTTTTATATCAGCAGGTTAAAGGCTATATGTTCAAGCAATATTTAAATGACCTTATAATCATAAAGGTATGTTTTTATGTAATTATTCTAGGTTAAATTTATATTTGACATAAAAAAAAAAATATATTTTTTTATAAAATGTGTTTACTTATGACATGTAGTTATGAGTATAAATTTAAATATTAGATGCGTAAGAGTAGAAAAATTTAGATACTCAATAGGCAAAATATCTAGTTAAAATTATCAGAAGTAATTAAAGAGAAGTGCTATATTAAATATTACTTATTTAAAGTTTGAAACAAATTTATACTATGTTAATTAAGGAACTTATTCCCAATCATTTTTTTTTATTAACGCATTCACTTGGTTTCATTCAAAATACTATACTTCCTATTATTTGTTGAATATTTCTTTGGCAAAAGTGAAAATTATTATGTATTCTGTGATATCCATTGATATCAGACGCTGATCTAAGTATACCCGGAACATAAATTTAGTGTAATTAGTGTATTTTCTTGTCTTGCCCCGATATAGCATCGGTATAGGCTTAATATGCGCCTAAGTAATAATTTTAATGTATCTATTTTGTGGGATAGAAAATAATCTCCCCAAAAGCTTTATTTTCCATGAGGGGAATCAATAAATCTAGTATTCGGGTATGTTTATAACCCAATTGATCGCTTCTCAGAGTAGGACGATCAGTACTTTATATAGTATTTAGTATATTTCATTCATTAAAATCCCAGGAGAGGATTATATTTGGTATGTGTTCCTATTCTGCCCAATTAAGAGGCAAGGACCCACCAAACTATTTTAATATAGTAGTTAACTCTACAGCCCTGTGGTGTTATTCCTTATTCCTCATGAGAAAATAGAGATAATTCCACCAAGGAAGGTGTTGAATATTGTGTTTGTTTAAAAAGTTATGGCAAGATAATGGGTATATTGGAGGTTAATTCCTCAAGCTCCATTTAGTATTAATAGCGTGCTAAGTATATATGATCAATGTCTGAATTGTACGACAAAAATAGTGCTGGTAATCCACGTAAGTCAATGG
>JAQFVV010012394.1:7059409-7228693 GCA_028023455.1 Epiperipatus broadwayi | reverse complement strand
GTATTACTAGAGAAAAACAACTGTTCAGTAATTAGCCATCGCTGTCTTTATCTATCACAGATATATATCACAGTTTTTAAGTGTGAAAACGATTAGAATATGGGGAAAAAAAAGATTATTAATAAGACCTTCATTCTTGATGACTTAGGCATACACGCGCATGCGCATTCTTATTATTATTATTATTATTATTATTATTATTATTATTATTATTATTATTATTAATTTCATCACTAACTAAATTAACTTAAGGAACACAATCATCCAATTTGATATTTTCACCAAGATCTTCAGGGCAATAGGCTGAAGATGAACATACAATGCTACCATCTTCAATAGCAGAAGAATGATCCCTAGCAATGGAAGAACTAAAAATTTGATCAGGATATTTGCATTGAGTGCCATTGTCATTAGCATTAACATTTTTACCAAGATCTTCAAGGCAATTGGATGAAGATGAACATACAATGTTACCACCTTCAATAGCAGAGGAATAATCTCCAGGAATAGAACTAAAAATTTGATCAGAATATTCAGAAGATGACAAAATGCCTTGAGTTCCAATATCATCGTCATAATAATAATAATAATAATAAAATAATAATAATAATAATAAAAAGTTCCCATTAATGGAGAAACCTGTTTTACATATAAAAGGTCTTAAAGGGTGACCAAGCATTAAAAGATCAAAATATAGTAAAAAATGAACCATTAGGAAACAGTAATATTTAGGTCATGTATTTTTAATATAAGAAACAAAAGAGTGCATCAATAGAAATAATAGAACATAAAATTAATACATTGAAATAAAAGTAATCTCGTGAATTGCAGAATATTAATAATAGAAATTTTTTTGAATATATCTATATATATTAACTATGACATTTATAAACAACCATTATTTTTTCTTCTGTTATACTCTTTTGAACTTTCTAAATTTCTTCAAAAACACTTTTTCTTTATATTTTTCATCAGGTTAATACATTTAAGCTTATTAACCTCATACCATTTTGAACTAGAACTAATTTTTGAAATTCAAAATTTATTCTAATATGTCAAAATTTGCTCTTATTTTATCTACAATTTTTGCTGATATTAATATTTTCTTGACATTGTTGTGTCTGATAAATGAGAAAAAATTATCTAATATGAATGAAATAAGCAGAAAAGTCAATAACTGCAAAGAAAAAGTTCAAAGTTAAAATATTTGAAAAATTAAAATTAATGATCATTTAAGGAATATAATCATTTTTTTTAAAAAGTTTATCAGAAAAAAAACAAGGCTACATTTGAAAAACATTGAAAGTTGAAACAAACTTTGGAAAGTAAAAGCAATCTTTTAAATATTTTATGAAATTAAAAAAATATTTCAATCCAAAGTTTGTGTTAAACAATAGTATAGAGTTAATGATAACTAAAATAATTTAAAAACTAAACAGAGATGGAATGAATATATATATATATCATAATAAATATTTTTTGGTTAATTGATGATATTAAAAATAGCTTTTGGAAAATTCTGTGCATCACTATTTTAAAATTAAAAAATTCTGTGATTAATAATGAAATAAGTTTAAGTCTCCAAAAATTCTCAAATCCACAGATTTTAAACAACAGATTATTTTGTAGACTGTAATCAATTTCCTTTTCCATATTATCATTCTGCTGTCCTTATTTGCTAGAAACCTGGCTTATATAAAATTAGCAACTACATTTACTATATCATAACTCTAGAGATGGACAATTTACCACATAATATAATAAAGATTAAATTTAAATACACACTAAATGTAAATAAAACTCATTCAATAAAAAGTCATTTCTATTTATTTTAACAGATTCATAAATAACATTATATCAAATACATAGTATTAATGTGTAAAATACTTTCAAATATATATGAAATAAAAACTTCTTCATTTTCAATAAGGGTTCCAATAATATTGTAATGCTCTCATATTTTAGAAATCCAACAAGTGTAATATCACCATTTACACTTGTTATTTGTAGAGATGAGAAATCTAATAAGTAATATTAATAAGAATGAAATTTTGTTCACACCAGATACCATAATGCCTCATTAAATGCTAATTATAAATAACCAATATATATGGTAAAATCATGTCTACTTATTTTAACCACCTTAGATGTAAATAGTAATAAGTCAAATGCATAACACCAACAAATATAGAGCTTTGATTCTCATTAAAATTATTTATTACTTTATCTATTTCATGAGATCAAATGGGTAAAATGTCTTTTTTAACCTCCTGGATATCTAGCAATTATGGACATAACAATATAGAAATGGAAATTGTTTCTTACATCTAATGCGAAAATACTGTATTAATATTAAATATTTGACATGCATATTGTTTATTCATGAAGTTGTGTAAATGAATAGAAATCATTGTATTTTATGTTGTTTATTTATTGGCTGTATAGAATTAACTTCATTCACATTTGATATGCATTTAAATTTGACCTTTATTAATTGTTGGGTTACCCAATTTCTATATATCTTGAAATATATAAATGTAAATAGTTATTTAACACTTGTTCGCTTTAAATGTCTTAAACTAATATTGATAGAACACGGAAAAAATCGTTCTGTTTTTAAAAAAAATTACTAATATTATATATATATATAGAGAGAGAGACTCAGTAATAAGAGATAAGTTCATTATTTCTACTGAAATTAGTAATACAGAATCAAAATTTCAAGAAATTAATGGAAAAATAAATTTGTAAAATTTGATTTATGCAAATTAATTGGAAAACGTCTATAATTGAAAAAAATCCATTTATATTTTTATACCAGCATGCATCACATGATCACATCTCCATTGATTACTCTGTTTAGCACAGGTGGCACTACTATATGGAGTTTTGCTTTGCTTTGTTTATATTTTTATAATTAAAATTTTAATTTTGATAATGTGTAAGTTATTATACACTTTGCCTTATACAATATTAAAAATAATATGTTTCATTTTTATATATATATATAGATTACAAAGTCTAGTGAAAAAAAAAAAATTATGTCTCTACTCGTTTCAAAAAAGATTGAGAAACCAAAAATACAACTCCTGAACATGTATTCAAAATAATTTAAAAGTCAGAAAATGTGTTTTTACATATATTACTGATTTCTACACACACATATATATATATCTTCTGATTAAATTAGGTAGTAAATTGTGATAAATTAGGTAATAAGCTAGTACAAACCCATTATTCTACCCTCCACTGCATGATTTTGTGCAGATGTAGAGGGTAATATTTTGAAATGTAGGGACCTAGGATTGATTTTACTTTTGGCACTTCAAGTAATTGAACTTCTTGCAAATTCCCAAGCAAGAAAGTTATTTGATTGGCACTTTTTTATTCAACACTACATTAAATGTATATGCAATATGCATAATTAAATAACTTGTGATATTGTATGAAATTCATGCATCAGAAGTAATAAATGGAGTTGTGGTCCATGGATCTTGATGTATTATCTTAATTGAATTTATTTTTGATCTTAATGCAGTAAGATTGAAAATAAATTCACGTAAAATAATATGTCTATTTCTGAAGAATGATTTTAAGGCTTCATCAGTTTTTAAAATAAAATATAGCTAGGCCTTAAGCAAAAGCAAAAATAATTATCTGATTCTAACAAAAGTTATATTTAATTATATATAATTACATTGAGATCGATAACAATTTAAAATATGACAAGTTTATTTCTATAATTAAAAATATTAAGAAATAGATTAAGTTTTAAAGAAATGATGATTCATGCATCAATTTTTTATGCATGAAAATGTAAACATGCTCACATGGTTAAGCACAATGTTAGAATGCCAGACAATGGAGTATAAGCTTGTTTGATTAACTCCAGTTATCTCAAACTTACTATGAACATCTGAGCAACTAAGTCATTCAATTATTTGTTTTATTTCAATATAGACATGTGAACTTTAATAATTTTCTATACCCAAATCTGTTGTGTGTGATGCTAAAAAAATGTTTTCAAACTAATGAATAAATGACATATAACTAACATAATGTCAAAACATTTATTGAATCTAGTTATGGCAATTTATTTACAACAGTTATTAAAAGTTTGCTGCCCAAAATGTTTGCCATGGTTACTAATGAAAAGTTGTCACTCATAATAACCAACTGTTGGAAGAATACCTTGGAATACTCCACTAAATCTCACTAATATTTTTAGACAATGTTTACTTGTTTCAAGAAAAGTCTGATCCTGTTTACTACTAACTACTCCAAATTTATGCATGCCAGACCATGTTTTGGAAATAGTGGACATGTAATTCTGTAGAATCATTTCAATCATGAATTATTGTTTTCAATGTAACTAAGTATTACTTAGAACTTGCACTAAATTTTCTTTCAAATGGACTTCAGTTTTATAAACTGTTTCTTTTCTTACCATGGACAATTAGATTTATTGACCTAGTTATATAATTGACTATGTTGGACCATATTTCTTATAGTATCACCTTTCACTATTGTAGCCTGAATTTAAGCTAAAAAAACTCCCAAAACTATTATTAAGGTTGATTTAAGATAAAATTGCAAGTAATATTTACTAAGGCTGTAACCTCAAAAATGCACGCGTAAAAATGCGATAGTAAGGACCTCTACAGGTTTTAACCACAAGCTTACGTTTTGGAAGAAAATTAGAGCTTTTATATTTTAAATGTAATATATATTAAACTCCAACAGTTATATTTGAAAGCGACTATATATAAACTAAAGTTATATTGCACCCCCCCCCACATGAATTTAAATTTTAATTAATTTAAATGAAATTATTTTTGCTATAATGTTAATAATTATGACAATGAAAAAATGTTTGCAGTAAATAAATAGTGTTTTTTAAAATTCCTATTACAATAAGAAAATTAAATTAAAACTTAAAAGTACATATCTATTGTGAAATTGGTTGACTAAAACTTTAGAAGCTGCAAAAATCAGTATTTCCATTTAAAAAATTAGATTTGTCTTCAATTAATGGGGATCTATTGAAATTGAAAATGAATAGGTTTTATAATGGCCTGCCTTTAAACTTTTATTGAATTTCCTCACTACTATAGATTTTCTTATTTGATCTACTTTACAATTTACTTTGAACTATGTCACGTTATCAAGGCCATTTTTAACCACTGCCATATATATATATGCGTATGTGTGTATTACTTACATTTAAAAAAAAAATAGATATTTAAAGCTTACATTCTATGTAAAATTAATTATTTTCATCCATGATCAATCAAAATAAAATTGACAAGAAACGCTAAATATTATTATTTTTGTCTTGAAGTCATAAATATTATTGCTATATACAATAATAGCCTCTCAATTAATATTACTGTTTTTACAATTCTAAATTAAAAATATATAATTATAGGTTGATTACCCTAAAACATATACTATCATATCTAGAATAATGCCATCATATCTAAAATAATACTGCAACAAATTTCTTAGATTAGAAACGGACTTGATATAATGTTCTGCAGTACAAAGGCATCTTTTACAGTTTCCATAAAGAGACGGTGAGGGATAAATATTTACCTGACTTACAAATTGCTGAATCGTGAATTAAATGCCCATCTACTAAACCACTGAATAATTAGCTGGTGTCTGTAGATTCACTTATTGGAAAAAATATCCCAAGACTTATTAAAAACAATTTTATTCAATTCAGATTCACACCGTTATCATTTAATAGTTTAATGGATATAATTATTCTATTGTTTAGCGTCAACTTTATTTTTTCATTTAATTTCTTACTATGAGTTATTGTTGTTAGTTTAATTGTATGTTAATTAATGCAATTCAAAAAACAACTTTATTTCAGATCTTGAATTACTTTAAGAAATATTAAATCTCATTTTGTTAGAGTATTATTAGCTGATTTTTATTTTCTGAAGCTATTAGACGAATGAAACTATTTTGGCTCATTAAAATCTTTTGCAAATATTTGCCATCTATATGGTAAATAATAATTGCATAATTAGGATTGAATTAATGAGTATATATATATATAACGAAACTTAAATATATTCCAAACAACGGTAAACAATTTATAATACAATATAAATAAAAACTCAATAAAAACTCATAAAGAAATATTTTCGATTATATTCATAATCAATTTCAACTTTTGAAAGTTGAGTTGAAAATGATTATGAATATAATCGAAAATATTTCTTTATGAGTTTTTATTGAGTTTTTATTTATATTGCATTATAAATTGTTTACTGTTGTTTGGAATATATTTAAGTTTCGTTATTGTATTATTGATATTAGCGGACATTTATTTTGTTTTATTATATATATAATAAAATGTTCTTGTACATATATTGTTGCTTTTAGTAAATTGTACATTGTAATTCATAAATCTGACCACATATTTATAACTTAACAGAACATATTATGTCTAATCAAAAAAGATCATATTGAATTATTTGCAATAGAAAAAAATATAAAGTCAAAGTTAAAAAGAAGTAAATAGCAACTTGAAAGTGTCATCATATCATCATTATCAATCATTAGCAATTCATTTCAATATGAAGGTCTCTCCAAGTTCAACCCATCTTCTCCGATCTTTAGCTTATCTTCTCCACATCACCCCTACACACTTTATTATTTCATTCATCTCACATGTCTCTTTCTTGGTCCTTTACAATCTTTTGGAATTCAGTTTAAGATTTCAATTACCCATCTATTATCATCTCTTCTAGCAATATGTTCATCCCAACTCCATTTAACTTTTATAATTTTATCAATGAGGTCAATAACAACTGTTTGTTCTTTTACCCAGATATGGTGTTTTCAATCTCTTCTTGTTATTCCTAACATGCATCTCTCCAAACATCTTTGAGTGGTCTGAAGTCTCTGTATTGCTCTTCTATTAAGTGTCCAAATCTCAGATCCATAAGTAAGAACTAGTAAAGCACATTTATTAAAAACCTTTCTTTTCAAACACATAGGCATATTTCCTTTTAGTATCAAGTTATTTCTACCAAAAGCACTCCAAACAAGTTTAATTCTACGATTAATTTCATCCATTATGTTTCTGTCTATATTAATAATCTGACCAAGATATTTGTAGCTATTAACTTCATCTAATGCATCATAATCAATCTTTATTTTCATATTTTGAGAAAAATCCATTGAATATTACATTAGTCTTTTTAACATTTATCTTTAGTCCTACTTTTCTACTTTTATCTGATAACTCCATTTCCTGCAGCTCTAAAGCATTATTTGTAAAAATAACTACATCATCTACAAAATGTTAATTTTGTCTAACACATCATAATCAATCTTTATTTTCATATTTTAAGAAAATCCATTGAACATTACTTTAGTCTTTATAACATGTCTTTAGTCCTACTTTCATCTGATAACTTCTGCAAGATTTCCTGCAGCTCTACAGCATTATTTGCAAAAACAACTACTTCATCTGCAATATCTAAATGATTTTAAATAATCTCCATTTACTTTCATTTCTTTAGATTCCCATTTTAATCCATAAAATACTTCTTGGAGCACTGCTGCAAAAAGTTTTGGAGATAAGGAGTCACCATCTTACACCCTTCTCAATGTTAACTTTCCTAGTATCATTATGCAATCTAATTGTTGCTGTAACATTTTTATAAATATTCTTTAAAATATGACAATATTCTGGATCTTTAGCTTGATAATCCAATGCCTTAATCACTGATGAAATGTTATAGAATCAATTGCTTTTTCATAATCTACAAATCCAAATCATAATGGTAACTCATATTCATTTGTGCTTTCTATAATTCTGTCAATACCTGGATATGATCCACTATACTAAAACCACTTTTAAATCCAGCTTGTTCTCTTGGTTGATGGAAGTCCAATGTTCTCCATAGACAAGTTGTAATTATCTTGGTAAACATTTTGTATAAAACTGATAAAAAGCTGATAGGTCTGTAATTTCTAATATCTTCTTTATCCCCATTTTAAAATATTAATATTAATATTGCATTATTCCAATCAGACTTGGTATATAATTTTGCTAATTTTTTTTTTATTTCTTCACCTGCTTCTTTTAATATATCAATTTTAATTCCATCATTACCTGATGCCTTTCCTTTCTTCATAAATTGAATTGCATGTCTCACTTGTTCATTTAAAATTCTGGGAAATTCAGAAGATATAATAGAAATAGGAGGTACTTGTTCTTTATTACTGTATAATTCTTGATAGAAGTTTTTTTATCCATTTCATGATGTCATCTCTCTTTTTAGTAATTGTTCCATATTTTTTCTTTATTGCAGATATAAATTTCTTACCATTACCAAAATGTTGTTTTACACTCTTGATACTTTTATTTTCTTCTACAGCCTTTCTTGCTATCTCACAGTTATACTTTCCTGTATCATTTTCAACTCTTTTCCACACCATTTTACAAAATTCATGATCTTCAGTCCTGTATAATGCATCATTTTTGTATATCTTCATATTCCTTTTTTTACTCATAAATTCTCTAGTTTATGTAGAAATTTTGTTGGGAAATTGCTGCTTTTTTACCCGCAATCTTTGTTTTAGTTTTTAAAAGTGTATCAGTTATTTTCATATTAATTTTATTCAAATCTGAATCATGTTCAAAATCTACTAATACTTGAAACTGATTTGTAAGTCCTAATTTAAATTCATTAGAGTGTTTCTGATGATTAGGATTTTCAACTGTAAATACTGCTTTTCTTAATAATTTTTGTCTCTCTTGTTTTGCATTAACACGTACATTACATCTTACTAATCAATGATCACTTCCTCAGATAAGTTTATTAAGAACATTACAATCTTAAAATATGTATTTTCTGTTAGTCAAAATATAATCCAATTCCACTGTACCTTCATTTGGATGCTTCCATGTGCATTTCTTTTAACATTTTTCTTTAAAAAAAAAGAATTCCTAATATTAAGTTTTTCTTTTTCTGCAAACTCCACAAGTCTATGACATCTGTCATTTCTATTATCATAACCAAATTTACCTACAGCACTTTCATCTTTCATTTGTTTACCAATTGTAGCATTAAAGTCTCCCATAACAATTTTTAAACGTTGTTTACTCTGAACAAAAGCCTTTTGTACATCCATATAAAAATCTTCTATTACTTCATCACTATGAGAACTTGTTGGGGCATAAACCTGATTCCTGTGCATTTGGCATCTGCTATTAAGTTGTATAACTAATCTTTCCACTCTGTCCGATACACCATCAATCTCCACAATATTGTTTTTCCAATTTTTTATTTATAATGAATCCTACTCCACTTGTATTTTCAATATTTGTGCCTTTATAGTAGAGTCGATGTCTACTTTTTAAATCAATTCTCTCTTCCTTTTTCTTCTACTTTCACAAAGTCCAATAATGTTCCATTTAATATAAGACAGTTCTTCTTCTAATTCTTGCAATCTTCCTTCACTTGAAAGTGATCTGCAGTTTAAGTACCTAAATAAAAAGTCATCATCAAATGGCAACCTGGGTCCACAATCAGGGGATTCTTAATACCTTCTGCCTTTGGCCACCACCTGCTGCCTTGGTTGATGACTTTACATTCTCCTGGAAATAAGAGATATGGTTTATTTTTGTATGCCATGGTTGGATATATCTATTGGAAAAATACTTATCATTGACACATATATTCATTCTGCCTTATCAGGCAATTAAGAGGAAAGACCATGGTGTTTCTTGATCTTAAACTCAGAGGTGAAAAGCCAATAAACTCATCATGCTGGCTAATGCATGTTGGTGAGTATCCCACCCATGTTTGTATACTATATGAATAATCATATAATAATAACAGCTGCAATGACAAGAACATCTGGAGTGGACATTAGGAATTTGCTCTGCTTGCTTCCTTTAATGCCTCCAAGGGAAATCAAAGGGTTTCCTTTCAATTAATATTAAACACCTTTCTAGAAAGTGTACATTTCGGTAAAGATAATTAAAATTATTCAAACTGAAGTCAATCTCTGATAATGCATTATTTCTTAAATATTATAAATCTCCATGCACTCTCCCACAGATAAGAGTTTTAAAAAACTTAATTGAATCATTTAAGTTTAGAGTGTACATTCTACATACAGCAACACTTACAGACCATGCTTAAATCAGGGCTTGAGTCTACTTTGTGCCTGATGTTATAATCACATATTCATTTGTACAAATGTATTTACCCCATCACAGGAGAAAGACAATGTCTCATTTTTAATGACCTAAGATTAAACAAAGATGACTTATAAATGTAAACCTTTTATTATAAAGCACTGAAAACTGAAATTATTCAAATGGAAGTCAATCTACGACAATGCGCTATTTCTTAAATATTATAAATCTCCATGCATTGTAATAGATTTACATTTATAAGTCATATTTGTCTAATCATAGGTGTTTAAATATGAGACACTGTCTATGTCCTGTGATGGGTTTAATAGATTTGTACAATTGAATATTTGATTATAACATGAGGCACACAATAGACCTAAACCCTGACTTAAGCATGGTCTGTAAGAGTTAGTGTATATGGAATGTATACTCTAAACTTAAGTAATTCACTTAAGTTTTTTAAACTCTTACTAGTATGAGAGTGCATGGAGATTTATAATATTTAAGAAATATCACATTATTGGAGATTGACTTCTATTTGAATAATTTCAAAGTTTTCAGTGCTTTATAATAATAGGTAAAGAGAATTAGAAAACATTTGAATAAGTATAAGGAAATGCATTAATTATGGAATTGTGACTTGAAGAACATTTATATTTTTTGATTTCAAATTATGTTAGAAATAGTGAATTTATACATAAAAGTTATTTAAAAAAATCTTTTTTATTGTTTTATAATGTTGTATTTATAAAATACTTTATGACTTATAAAGGATGAACTTTATTGGAAGGACCTATCAATATCATTGTTAATAAAACTGTTGTTATTTAAAATTAATTTTAGTTGTTCAGTTCCATTTTTTGCATCACTAGTTTATTCATTGCTTTTGTTCATGAGAACTTCATGCTTTCTGAGCTATGTCTGGCATAACTAGACCTAGGTAAGTCAGGTTGTAGTGAGATAGAACTCTAGTGGTGCCATTTGGGAAACCAAACATAGAAATTTCTAGGTGTTTTCAGTCTCTATGGTGCTACATCCTCTGATGAGCAGGAAATATTGTTGTAGGAGGGATGATGTCTGTATTGGGGAAAGCCAATCAATGGTTCCTTACCACAATATGCTCATCAGGAAATAGTTACAACCAAGGTAATAAAGGGGTTGTACAAGGGTCTGGTTATAATATATATATATATATATGTGTGTGTGTGTATAACTGAGACCGTGATATGTGTGTGTATGTGTGTGTGTGTGTATAACTGAGACCATGATGTAAAAATAGATTCAGAAATGAATAAAAAAACGAAGTTACTCTCTTTTTTTAACAATTATTTGAATTTTTTGGTCAGATTAAATATAGATACAATGTTACTTATATGAACAAATTAAAAAAAATAAGCGTATGTCATGGGTGTTTAATAATAAAAAAAAATAAATTAAAATACCCCACCCCCTTTCGAGTCCTTTACCTCATATTCATAGCGAAGCTGTGAGCTGCGAAAATAAAAAATGGGGCGAATTAAAATAATTTCATAATCACATAAATTCCAAAAGCCATATGAAGTTATTTTGTATTACATTTTATTAAAAGATTTATTACAAAATAATGATGAGTAATATTATTTTCCATCAGCTTTTTACAATGGGAAAAGGAAAAATTATACAAGTAGAACACCAATAATGAATACTTTCTAGTTCCAGAGGTTTTGGTATATAAGACCTTCAAATTTCAAGACGATCTTCAATTTTATTTCTCTGTTAAGATTTAAAAAAAAACATTGGAAACGCAAACATTTACTGATTTTTAAAAAAACAATTGTTTGCAAATATGCACAAAGTAATCTATTTATAGTAAAAAATTAAAAATCATTTTTGTTATTTTATTTGAACTATAGAACTTTTTGAAAAATGAGTATTCATATTAAAGATATTTTTATCCATATGTACCCAAGGATATTATTATTATTTTTTAATGACAAAATTTTAATCTATTAAATGTAAAATATTCTTGCAGCAATTAAATAGCTATTTTATTAACTTTTAGATGTAATTGACCACAGGATTGTGTTAATCAATGACCATTTCACCTTCAGTTTATATGTTAATGTATGCCGAAGTCTTTTTGAAAAGCACAAACTTCTTTTTGCCTTCCTGGTTTGTTCTCGGATTCTGATGAATGAAAATCGGATTAATATGGTAAGTCAACCTTTTTTTTTTTTCATTTTAAGTTGAAAGTATATTTGTTAATACAAATCCTGTATATATTTAGATAACGTACGTTTAGGCTTTTGCTATGTATAAATCATTTAGTTGTTTATTCTTGTGTCAATAACAGATTATTTTATCAAACGGATATAATTCAGAAAATACTATTAAATGATTTGACGTTACTTATTTATTAAAATTACTTAATCAATATATATAAATGTAAATATATTTAACATATTTTCAAAATTTTAGGTAGAAAAGGTGTAGGAAGTTTAATATTGATTACAAGTCCAAAAATAAATAAATACTTAAATATTACTAGTATTCATTTACATTATTTTTAAAATGATTCAATATTTTAAAATATGTATAGAAATAAATTATTTAATTAATATATTATACTGTACACTCTGCATATTAAAGATGTCAAAAAACTTGATTTTTTTATGAAACATTAAAAAAATAGATAAATGATTTATATTAAGGGTGGAACAAACAATAACAAGTTATCGCCAATGGTAGTCTGGTATATTTCTGATTTGATCATAATGCTTTGTTAACTTGATCACTAAACCTATCAGTAGGCAAAGAACTTAGCATAATCACATCATTAAATTGATTTAAAATCATTTTACAAATGATTTTTCTTATTATTTTAAACAGTTTTGTTAATTTTTCTATATGAAAGCACATATGAATATAAAAGTATGTTAAAAATCTATCGGAAATCAGTTTTTAGACTTTAAATATTTTTTGAGAGTTGGTGATCAATCATAAAAGAATATTTGATCATTGTCAACGTTACGTTGACTTTGAAATCAAAAATTCAACTTTAACAGATTTTTTTTTTTACCATGTGAACTATCCTAATTGAAAAAATGATTTAATATAACTGAAAAGTTTATAAAAATAGTATGCTTTATTATTCATATTTATTTTTGTATTAAAAATAAAATATTTTTGTTTTTAATTTTAATGTATTCTGTATAATTGCCAAAATTATTCAGAAATTCAATTATTAAATAATTTACAATGATAGAGTGTTTAAAATTTTCAATGCATAATTATGATAACTTTAAGAGATTAAGGGCCAAATAAGTGTATTTATAGTTTTTAAATTCATTAAAGTAAATAATATGTATAAATCAGCATTTATTTTTATAGCGTCTGTATACAATTGTAATTACATTCATATCGGCCTTTCAAGCCAAATTGTGCAAACGCTTTTGCGAGTGTTAAATAATAAATGAATACCGTCTGACCAATACAAGATATAGAATTTATACAAGATATAGAATTTATTCCTGCATAAATTCTATATCTTGTATTGGTCAGATGGTATTCATTTATTATTTAACACTCGCAAAAGCGTTTGCACAATTTGGCTTGAAAGGCCGATATGAATGTAAATAATATGATAATATGTTGAACTATTTTCATCATCTATTTATTAAAGTTTGAATGTCTAGAAATTTTCACACTTTATTTAAACTTTTCCAAATGAAAACCACTCAAATAACAAAACACAAGTTTGTAGATAACACATGTTAATAGACAATACAGCTTAGTAAATTACCCAACATTTTGAATGGTATTCTCCATCCATCTTTAGGTGTTCCTAGTCTGATCAGTGGCAATGCTAGCATAGAAGTTGAACTTTTAGATAAGTGTGACCTTGATTACTATGCTAGCATTATCAGTGGTCAGCAAAAATGCCTAAAGAAGAGTGTAGAATAATACCACTCACAGCATTGTGTCATCTACTAAACTGTGTTGTCCTCTAACCTGTGCTATGTACTAACTTGGGTATTATTACTAACAGTTTGTATTTGGAAAAGTTTAAATTTTCTAGACATTCAACATGTAATGATGAATGGTGCCAACAATCCAACATGTTATCACATCTAAAATATCATCATCAGATACCTTCAGGAAACAGTAAGTAAATAATGTTTAATATAAAATAAACATCATTTCATGATTATTATGTAAATAAAAATCTATGTGATTGGTTTTTTTTTATATAATTTGGAAAATATCTTTATACATAATTTTAATTTGTGGGTGTTATACATTAATATTTTAAATAGAATACATGTATATGTTACAATCAATTTACATTTAGTTGGAACTGCTAAATGAATGAAATCAATTTATTTTAACAATTTATTAAGGAATGTGTATATCTTTTATATTATTGGCTTGTTGTTTTATAACATATTCTTTCACCAAATGAAACTATTAAATAGATTGGAATTAGCAATAACTCATACATAATATCACTATCTAAGATTCATATCAAATCAAGATATTCTTTCTGAATTTTCACCCAAGAATCTACAATAGAATTATCATGAAATTCCAAACAAATTTCTTTCTCCAGATCATTAAGTAAATCTAGTTCAGTTAATGTTTTTAAATATTACAGGTATCCCATTTCAACAATGGATGTCAGACAACTGGTGTCCATTCTGTTCATTTATTTTATAAACAGACTTTAACAATCATTGACCTATAACAAAAGTCATATCTATGATTAAAGTAACACCTCACCGAGGATGCCAGTAGCAGAAACTGGTCTGGGGTTGGGAATATTCTGCAAAGCTTGTGAGCTCTATATATAACATTTGTAATACAAGCTTATTAAATTAGGTCATGTGACATCTGACTTGATTGTTTTTGTAATGACTAAAGTAAGCACAATTGAAGGACTTAATAGTGTCCCCTAGTTATTATGTGTTTAAAAAAGTTCTCACACTAAATAAATAACATTTGATGTAATTAAATAACTATTAAAAATATTTTTTCTTCATGTAAAATGATATTAAATAGAGATGACATGTAGGTGAATATCGCCAGAGGAAATAATAATAGTTTCCTGTTGTAAGGGAAATGACAACTCTATATTGAGTGTGTTTAATAATTATTCCAAAAAAAAAGATGAGATAAATAATTACTGCATAGTAAAATCTTATGATTATACATAAGATAAAATTTAGCTAAGCTTCTCATATTGCATAATCAGTAATCTGACGGTTTTCTCAGAGATTGTGTGAAATGATGTTCCAGTTACAATTAATCATTTACTTAATTTCATATAAAATAATAAAAGTATGTACAATTGGTCTTAAGAGTCATCTGTTGTTGTTTTCATAAGATAAAAAGGTTCTATGAGCTTAAATACTAAAAAAGGTGCAAACACTAATAATTGATTACAATTAGAGATAACTGAGTTGCAAAAATTATATCATATTTTGATCAAGCTATTAGTTGTCTATAGAAGTGTATAAGTAATCTGCAACAGATCAAATTAAATATTTTTAAATAATTTAAAGTTGTGTACAATATTCTTGAAAATATTATTGGCTAATATCTGCAGTTTTGAGAAGAGTTAATACTTCTACATGAAAAATGTAGTGAAAGATTTTTGAAAGTTAATTTATTATTTTTTAGATATCTATTGTGCCTATGGTTATTTGGGATGAGTAGTATTTTTTAAAAAAATATTAAAAACTACTCAATGTCTGATAATCTTTTTTTTCACCTTTATTGATGATACTAGGAAAGTTAGCATTGAAAAGAATGTAAGACAGGGTGACTCCATATCTACAAAACTTTTTACAGGAGTGCTGAAAGAAGCATTTTGTGGGTTAAAATGAGAAACTAAAAGAGTAAAAATGAATGGGGATTATTTAAGTCATTTATATTTTGCAGATGATGTAATTATTGTTGCAAATAATGCTTCAGAGCTTCAGGAAATGTGGAAAGAAAAAAAGTAAGAAAATATGATTAAAGGTAAAATATTAAAGAGACTAAAGGAATGTTTTTCTGAAGGTTTGTGATGATGGTGTTTTAGCTGTATTTTTATATTGGACTATTTCCATCATCTAATATGTGTGTTGAATGTCTTTAGAAAAGTTTAATTTTAGTTAAATATTCCAAATGCATTCAACTCTTAGTAATATCACAGCAAACAGGTTAGTATATGCATCAACTGTTAGTAATATCACAGCAAACAAATGTTAGTAATATCACAGCAAACAGGTTAGTATATGCACTAACTGTTAGTGCATATACTAACCTGTTTGCTGTGATATTACTAACATTTGTTTGCTGTGATATTACTAACAGTTGATGCATATACTAACCTGTTTGCTGTGATATTACTAAGAGTTGAATGCATTTGGAATATTTAACTAAAATTAAACTTTTCTAAAGACATTCAACACACATATTAGATGATGGAAATAGTCCAATATAAAAATACAGACTAAAGGAATGTTCAATGAATTTCTCAAAAAAATAAAATAAAGAATGATAATGATGAGTTAGAAGAAGTTAACAAACTAAATATATCTTGGTCAGATTATTGCTACAAATGGAAACATAATGAATGAAATTAATCATAGAATTAAACTTGGTTGGAGTGCTTTTGGTAGAAATAATATTAAAATATGACTTTGTATCTGAAAATGAAGGCTTTTAATAAATTTATTTTACCAGTTCTTACTTATGGATCTGAGACTTAAACTGAATTCTAAGTATTGTAAAATACTTCAGAAGAAACCACATATGAGGGGAATAAATAAAATAAGAAAGTATGCTGTGGGGAAGTGGAAAAGATAGGCTAGAGATCAGAGATGGATTGAACTTAGACAAATCTTCATCCTGCAATGGACCACTAGCGTTTGAAAATGATGATCATGATGATGATTAAGTGTCTAAACAATTCTAGAAGCTAAATATATTTATAATATAAAATTATTTCAGAAGCCCAGAAAATAACTCATTATAGAGTGAATGAGACGTGCTACAATAAATTTAAAAGTTCAAAATAATAAAAATAATATCCATTATTTTTGAGAACTCATAAAAAGTTCGGTGAGTTCAGTGTATTTAATAGTAGGAAAGTTGGAATTAAAGCATTGATGAGAAACTGAAAAACACTTATAATTAGTATAATTATATAATTAGCCTCAAAGTCAAATTAAATCTGTATTAGGATATTTTTTATATAAAGTACTAAATAGCGTATTACACTCTAATTTAAAAAAAAAATATTATGGTAATTTCCATAAAGTTATTTACTTGAATATAATCTTTCATTTTTAGTTTTTAATAACATATTTCTTTTTTGTTAACATGATTATTACATCGAAGAGTTTACCTCGTTCATTTAATCACTTATTTATCTGTTTATCTATCATGTTTTTATTTTAATCCAATTTATATGACGTTTTCTTTTTTAATTCGCAATGAAATATTTTCATTTCTAATCAAGCTCTAAAATTAATTCAAATTCCATAATCTATAGTTGCTATAAGTTAAGCAAGATAAAAATACCAAGTCATGTTAAAAATTGAATTTTTCTTGCAAAATAGATTTCTATCACTTTTATATTTCTAACGAAATTTTAAGATTTCCATCGATAAAACTTTTTTTTAGAAATGCTTAATACGTATACTGTATATATATAAATGTTACTTTTAACTTATTGCAAAAAATAAAATAAGTTGTATTTAATAAGATTATTTAGCAGAACTCTTGCCATAAAATTTCAAAATAAAATTGACCAAATCTAAGAAGCCGATAATGATCTTTAAAATTAGGTAAAAAAATCCGAAGAAGAAAAAATAATAATCCAGAGTTCATTATATTTTATTTTTTATATTAAAGGTTATTGACTTTCCAAAAGAAAATGTTAGTTATAAAATAATGCTAAAAATAAAAGTACTTGCTTGTAATAAGCATTATAATTATGCTCATTTAAAAATGTTCAAATATATATATATTACTAAAATTATTTGCAAAATTTTAAATTAACATTTAATAAGATTTTGACATCATATTGTTGTAATGGATCTTATTATTTTATAATGAAACTCTTAATGATTTACATATGAAGGATCTATATGATAGGCTATCATTAATATTAATTTAGTATTATCACTTTATCATAATACTCTACTTTTAAGTTATAACATTTTTTTTTATAAATAAAAAAGGAGGTGGAGTTATGTAATGATGTATAAGAATATGATTTGTCTTTAATTAAAATATCTTGTACTCAACTGAATAAAAATGTTAACATTTGTTGTATTAATGGTAATATATATTTAGTGAAAGAATGTTATATCTCAGTGAAATATAATCAAATAATATTTGAAAGTTTGTGATAATGGTATTTTACTTATAAATTATATGTTAAAGTAATTCCATCATCTAGAATTAACTGTTAAATGACTTTACTTAAGTTGTACTTTTCAAATATATACAACTGTTAATAATAGTATATAAGTTACTATAAAAACAATGTTTCTAGTAACATTGTTCTGCTCTCTTTTTCAGGGTTGGTGTCTGAACAATGATATTACTATCATAGGAATTGGACTTGAAACCTTTAGATTCGTGAATATTAAATTTAATATATTCTAATCAACTAGGCTATTATGTCAAAGGAAAGAATTAGTAAAAAATTGATATATTTAACTATAAGAATCCTCCTAACTTCTCCATTTTCTCCTAAGGCTAGATTGAACAGTTTACAACCATTATGAATTATCCATTAGGTTGAACACATGGTATAATTTGCATTTGTCTTGTGAGCAGCTTCTTTATATTTTCCTATTTGTTAGGACATACATAGTCTGCTACTTTGGTACATCAGTTCTTTCATATTTAATGATTATATTGTACTCCTTTAATCATTTTTAATGAGTATATGTCTTTCTATATTCACATACTGTTTGTAGATATAGTTTTTGCTTTTTGGCATGTTTGTAAAATACTTTCAAAAAATAAATAAAAAGAAACAAATTCAAATTAATTTAATTGAGAGAGTTTATCAAGGGTTGCTGATTTAAATATAAATGAGATGTGGAGAGAGAATGGGTCTGTAAAATTAATGGTAAGCAAGTTATTTATAAATGTAATGGAGAAAAAAAGAATCAAAAGAATTTATACATGAGTAGTTAGGAAAGAAGAAATTATTACAATTGGGTATTGGAATATGCATGATGCTAGGAGACCAAAAAAGTGTCTAGAATTAAAGAAATCAATTTAAAATAAAGAGCTTGAGGTATTAGCAGTAGTGGAAATACATCTAAGAGGTGAAAAAAAGAATCTATTCTGGAAGACTTGGTATGGCACGGTATAAATAGAAAAGAAAAAGAAGACAGGGGTGGTGGTATAGGAGTTATATCAAAAAAATATTTAAATATTGTTAAATGTTAACAACATTTGTTGTTTGAGATAATATTAGGAAGAATGTATGTTTTCTATAGTGTATATAACCACTGGAGATATTCAAACTATAATGGGGTGGAGCAGTAGCATGTATGAATGCTTAGTTAAGGATGTACACAGTTTCAAAGAAAAGGGGAAGAGAATAATATTTATAAAAGATATGAATAGGCATATTGAAGAAATTGATGATGTAGTAATAAGAATGAACAGCTTTTGAAGAGTTTTTGTCAGAAAGAGAATTTGAGCATTGGAAATTTAACAAATATTCATGAGGGACAATACACATGGTCTAAAAAATATATTCCACACAATAGAATTAAGGTGTTTAATAATGAAGAGAGACCATGTAATAGTGTTCATAACTTCTTTATAACAGAAATGGCTAGTAAGGTGATGGAAAATAGTAATAAAAGTAGAAAGGATAGTGAAAGATCTGGCTGGAGAATGAATGATAAAAATAATAAATTAGAAGAGTATAAAATAAAAGTTGAAGAAACCATGGAAGTGTTGGTTGGAGATGAGTATAAGGACTGGTGTGGTGAAATAGAAAAAATGGCAAATAGTGTTTTAAGTGAGAATATTCAGAAGAATAAAAGTAATAGGAAAGTGAGAGTGAATAAAAGTGTAAAAGAGAGGGGCAAAGCATGCAGAGAATATAAGTGTGCTATTAATAACAAAGAAAGTGAAAAAGTTGTTAATGCTAATGGGAAAAGTACTTAGAAAAAAAAGTTGGTTAAAATGGATAGATTGGAATAAAAAAATTTGGAAAATACATTAAAAAAAGGGATGTAGGGGAAAGAGAAATAACATTATTAGATGATGAGGAAATAGAATGTTGCTCTAGAGAAGAGTTAAGAGATAATCTTAAACAAGTATGTAATGGATATAGAAAAGATGTTAGATGTGAAGGACAGAGTGATAGCAAATATGAAAGCATATAGTAATGGGAATATATGATTTTCAGAAAATGAACTGAATGGTGCAGGTAAAAAATTGAAAGGTGGAAAGGCAAGGGGTTTGGATGGATGGGCAGCAGAGATAAAAATGAATTTAGGGCATAGGGCAAAATTATAGCTATTATCATGTTTTAATAAGATGGCACAGAAGAGAGATTTTCCAGGTAGTTGGAGTAATACTAGAGTAAGGCTACTATTTAAAGGAAAGAGTAAGGATCATAGAAAGTTAAACAATTATAGATCAATAGTGGTAATACCAGTGCAATATAATGTTTTCTCATATATAGTAGCTGGAGGAGGTTTTTGATTAGATAGGCACATAGGAGATAGTTTATTTGTAATTACCCAACTTATGGATATGAATAGGAATACAGGTAGACAGTTATATATGCTTTTCATAGATAATGTGAAAGCATATGATAGAGTAAATAAAAATAGATTATGGGTAAGTTTAATAAATTTTGGAATGGATGGAGCTTTAGTGGATATTAGTAAGAAATTATATGAAAATAATTAATATGTATCAATTAGGGAATATAAAATCAGTTAAAGTTAAAAAATGGAGTGGAACTAAGGCAAGGATGCCCTAGGTGACCTATTTTGTTTTTGTTGTATTTGAGAGAAATGGAGACAGCAATAGAAAAATTAGGAAGAGGGGTAGAGATACCATTAATAGGTAGTAAGGGAGTATATACATTGTTGAATCTTCTATTTGTGGATGATAACATTTTGTGTGCAGAAAGAAGGGAAGATATGAAAGTTATGCTGAGGATATCGGCAATAGTAGGTAAAGAAATGGGGATTAAATTTAGTGAAGAAAAATCAAAAGTCATTATGATTAATATTGGGGAAAAAAAAGACAAAGAATTTTTATTGGGGGATATAAAGTTAAGTGTGGTTAATAGATATAACTATTTGGGAATCTTCTTAAATAATCAGAGAAATTGCTTGGATGAATGGGAGAAAAATGAAGCAAAGAAAAGAAAAGGATTGATAAAGAAATTAAGTGTTCTCATATAATAAATATGATGTATCTAGAATTGTATGGAAAGGAGTAGCAGTAGCAGCATTAACATATGGTAATGATGCACTATGTGTTAGTAAAGGGATATTAGATTACTTAAAAAAAGTACAAAGAGAAGTAGGAAGACATGCATTAGATGCAGATGTGTGTACAGCAAAAGAGGCAATTCAAGCAAAAATGGAATGGTCAAGGTTTTATATGACAGATGCAAAAAGCAAAATGAAAATGTTCGGTAGATTGCAGTTTATGGATAATAAAAGAATAGCCAAAATAGTACTTAATTGGGTTAAGAAAAAAGAGCAGGCAATAAGATGGGTGAGAAAAGTAATATGATATGCAGAAAATTTGGATAAAGAATTTATGTCAGTATACTTATACAAATGGTGGGATGATTGTGTTAGAATAATTGTTGAGTGTTATTGTATTAAGGAATGAGATAAGGAAATAGATGTAATAATAAAGAATAGGGAGTATGAGAGATTGTGAACAAGTATTCCAGAGTAAAAAGAGTTTAAATATTTATAGAAGTAAACAGAATATTGGGTGGAAGTTAATTTATGGTAATAGCAAGGAATGTAGTTTACTATTTAAGGCTCAAACAAGATCTTTAGCAACAAGGAAATATACACATAAATGGAAAAAAATATGGATGATTTAGTCTGCAAGTTGTATAAGGAAGGCATAGAAAATATTAGTCATCTGTTAATTGAATGTAAATGAATGAAAGCATAAAGGGTACAAATAATGATTTTGTGGAAGAATAAATATAATGGAATTTATGCAAACTATTTATAGAGTATAATAATCATCTGTAGTAATAATCACTTCTTGAGAAGTGCAAGGAAAAATGGAAAAGGCACCAGTGTTGTAATAAGAAACCCAAGTCCAGTTAAGATATTTAAAAAATTAACCTGAAAAATAAAATGACATGGTATGCAGTTTGTAATAAAAAAATTATAAATTCTAAAATAAAAAACAAACTTGGAATTTTTTTAATAAAAATGTTTTTGAATATTATAAGACATTATTTCTAATTAGAATGTATGCAAATTGAATTAGCAAAATATTAATCAATAATGAACAAACTTATTATAAGACATATCTATATTCACTCAGTAATTGTCTTTCATATTGAACAAAATGATATAATATGCCGGTATATATACTATAAAATATTAGTATGTCGTTTGAAATTTTAAAAAAAGGTATCTACAATGGAAAAAATTTACATAAGGACTATGATTTATTAATAACGAATGTAACAAAATGCCAGATCAAAAATAATAGATTTCAAAAAAACTGTAACATTTATTTATATAACTTTAATTTTGAGTCACGAAAAGCAGACAATAAATGTGAAAAAACGATATGTGTGTAATGGTTGGCATGAGAGTTCATTATATGTATGTGTGTGTTTTCAATATAAGAATATATAGATATTTATAATTCTCAATTTTGTAAGTAGAGAATTTATATTAATAAATATTTAATATTTAATGAAATAATTTGTCTCTCAGATATTACATGTAAAGTGTAAGGTTAATATTTACTTAGTTTATTTTTATATTTTCATTCATATAATCTGTTCTATTAAAATAATTCTGGTAAAAGAAAAAGAGAAAGTATTGCTATTTAAATATTATCTTTTAAAAAAATATTCAGTTACGATCGAAAATATTTTTAAAAATAAGCTGGTTAATTGCATACATGCATTAGTATAAACTATCTCATACTTATAAATGTGTTTTTCCATTTGTTATCGACTTTTTTTGTAATTTATATTTTTTAATATGCTCATTACTAACTAGTTTATATATTTCACATTACAATAAAGTAATAAGTACTTGCAAAGTAATAAATTTGTGAAAAAATAATTTTTGCCTCACTCCTATAGTCAGATTTTTAAATAAAATAAATGCTAGTGAAAGTAAAATGTACTCGCAATCCATTTTTTTGTCATTTTAAATTTAAACATTAGTTTGATAAATTGTAAAAAAAAAAGTTATTTAAAAGTAGACTATTTTTATTTTTATATATGTCAATGTTGTATCTACTTTGATATTTTTTATATGATATGTATAGTTAGACAAAGATGATGCAAATTTAATGGTTGTCGTTTATAATTTGTTTAATTTAATGGAGCTTTAAAAAATAACTTTATTTAGTAATATCACTTTTAAAATATTTTAAGTGTAAACTTCCTACAATTGAATTGTTATTTAAAAAAAGAAGACAATAACAAGGTTTAAATTCTAATGTAAGTATAACAAAAATCTATTGAAGAATCTCCATTATTGATGTATATAATGGAAACATGCACAAGTCGAATAATGAATAAACATATATAAACTTTTATTGTAAGTATAACAAAAATCTATTGAAGAATCTCTATTGTTGAAATATCTAATGGAAACATGTACAAGTCGAATAATGAATAAACATATATATATAATCATATACATTTGCTTTATTAACTTAAATATCACAAGAACAATGTCAAAATAATGTTGAAAAAAAAAACACTAATGAAAATATTACCTTATAGAAAAACATATCAAACTGTACCATTTTTGGAATTTTTATTCATGTATTCATTGATAGTGTTTAATAATCCGTTTAATCATATTAATAGAATATTTATTCTTGTTTAGATCATTGAGGAGGTTCTTAATAATATATTTATATAATCGTGTTTTGTGACTCAGGTTATCAATAATGATAATATCATCATCCATCATTGTTAACCATTATCAATTCACTGCAGGATGAATGTCTTTCCAAGTTCAATCCATATTCTCCAATCTTTATCCTCTCTTCTCCACATCACCCCTGCACACTTTCTTATTTCAACCATCCATCTCACATGTGGTCACTTTCTGGGTCTTCTACAATACCTTGGAATCCAGTTTAAAGTATCAATTGTTCATCTATTATCATCTCTTCTAGAAATATGTTATTATACAAATATTTACTTAAATTATATTATTATTTTGTTTATTTATTTATCATATGATTAACTATTAAGAAAATGTCATAAAAATACCTATAATGATGCTAGTTTAGAGATAGATTCAATAATGGATATATTAGGTTCTTTAATTCTATTGCTACTGCCATAGATTTGATAATTATTAACTATGTGATTTATTATTTATTCACAACTATATAGATTTGTAACTGTTAAATTCTCTTTAAGAAGCAGATGTGGCAGATGAATACAATCACCATAGTTTGCCCTAAACCTGTTGATGAGACTCCAGCAAAGTCTAGAATGATTGAAAATCCAATTTATGCCATGATTTTTTAGTTATAGATTTTTGGTAAAAGAATGAGAAATGACGTCTTGAGTTGAGACAAGTCTTAAATGAATGAAAATTGTCAAGTTTGACATATTTAACAATTTTTCTATATTTTTGTGAACAACATCTTTTCTGATATCTAATGAATATGAGCAAGAACAGGAAGTAACTGCATAGAATTAGACTTGGGTGTACCAGTAGTATTTCTCATGGTAATATTTAATTCTAAGCCTAAAATTTAGTGTGGTAACTTTTTCTCCAAAGAGGGGCATAGTATTTCCCAGAAGAATATGTTACTACTAAAAAATCTGTCCATTAAGTGCTTTCATCACAAGGCCAACCAGCTTTCCAAAAATCCTATTCTTAGTAATTATTTCAAATCTAAATAAAATAAGTTAGGCTAAAATCCAAGTTATTCCCAAGTAACATGATTTAAAATCATGTTTCAATTCATTATTGCAATGGGCTATATTCAGATTATAAACAATTATTTCTATTCTTTAGTAAAAATTTAAGCATACTATATTTGTTGAATTAAGAATAAGACTTCAATCATTGAAAAATATATTCAAACTTTATATTCTTATCAAATACTTTTTATTTTATTTTTGGAAAGAACCTATTATTTTGTGAAGACAAATCAATGTAATCAGTATAGATGAATTGCCTGCATTCTGTTTCTGAAAGATCCCTGATAAATATATTAAATAAAGTAAATGAGAGAAAAAAACTCTCTCATATCCTATTCCATAAAATTTTGTGTCTACTATCATTATCATTTAGTGTCATTTGAACTTTTCTATTGATGAATATGTTATGAAGTTAATTTATGAGTTTCCTGTTTTCAAATTTTTAAACATCTTTTAGACAGCTATGTTTCTTAAACCGAATCATAAACTGCAATCAAAATAAACTTCATTAACCTTTAGCCTGCCTCTTACGAGACCTCTCGTCGACAGTTGACGTCACTCTAATTCCGTTATTTTTAATGCTAGGATAGACGTTTTATACTTATTAGATAGGTTTTTAAAAGTTCTGTAAGATGCTGCCCTCTTCTGAATTATTTTACAAGTAAAAAAATCAATAAAACGGCGTTTAAAGCTAAACGAATAAATAAGCTTGTCGGTGATTGGCTCTCAGCTGACAAAGACATTCTGATTGGCTGGAAAGAACAAAGAAGCTGCCTGATCAAAGAAAATAAAGAAAAACGCTGAGATTTTCATTTCAAATGTGATTTAAAGTATTAAAAAAGTACATTTTGAGAAATTACAAATCATTTTCATAGGGTATACTAAAAAAAACAAAATTATTTTCGAAAAATATTGAAGATTTTAGTAAAAATATTTAAGATTTAGCAAAAAAAAAAAAATTTACTTTTCCATAACATAAAACTGAAAAAAAAGCATTTATGTCAGCAACTCTTTGTTTGTATGTTCGCTTTTAAATTTGCCGAAATTGAATATTTTATAATAAATAAATAGCAATTTATTTTTGAAAGAACTTTTGTTCACTTTCATAACCTGACAAATTATTAATATACTTTTTATAAACGAATCTGAAGTGAATTTAATATTATAGGTGAATATATTTTAACAATTGGCTTTGTCTTCAGTTTGTGAGTTGGCCAATTAAAAGCTTTGATTTTTACCTCATACAACCAATAATATAATTAGCGGTTTATGGGTTAATACTCCTTTAACACTTTAAGCATTTTTTTTTATTTATAACAGTTTTGACTGCCATCTTCTTCAAATCTACAGCAAAAAAAATTATACAGATATTACATCAATACAAACAAAATTCTTTATATTTTCACATAGCCATCTTTATAAAATTATAATAAACCAAAATAATGTAAAGCAATCACATCAACAAATATAGTACCAAATTTTTAACTTAGTTTGAAAACTGTTATTAAAGATAAAATGTGTTCATAGCAATGCCTTATTAACCCAAACCAACTTGTTGTTTAGGTAGATGGTTCTCAACTACTGGGGAAAAAAAAACAATATAATAATATGATTCTTTCAAATACATTATAAGGAACAGATTAATGACATTGTTGAGTTTATTTGATTGACATTCATATTTTGATTTTATGTCAAATTTTTTAGAATAGTTTCTGTAAGAATAATATTGCTTGAACAATTTTGCCAAACATACTTTGGATTTAGGTCCTAAATTTTTAGGAAATATTGTAACTATGATAACAATTCCTGTGGTCTTTCTCTATAATCAAGAGCAAGTTTATGTTAAGCAATATTTATTATATATTTTTAAGATGAATATCCCTAATCTTTTGTCTATTTAAAAAGTGATTTTTTATTCCTCCTTTCTTTATATTTACCTCTAAATGATTATATGTCTACCAATCTAACTGCTAATATTAATAACTAAAATAATACTTCATTAAATTAATTTATAATATAATTTACAAATATCATTTTTAATTCTCCATTTCTTATTCTATATTCGTCATGTTTTAAAAAATAATGGACATGCTTATTTAATTTTAGAATACTCAAATAAATACAGTTTATTTTGATTTTTCAATGTTATTGCATTTATATAAAATATTGAGCTTTTATTATTTATAATTTCTTATTACATTTTTATTGAAGTACTTTATTGTCTTTTATCAGTGATGAAAATGATATAGTAATGGGAAAATGTATATATTGTGTAATGTTATACATTCGAAGACCAGTATGGCTAAACATGCTCAATTATCTAAACAAAATTAATGTGGAAATATTCCATTCAGTAGTTGATCAGCCTTATAGTGATCCAAGTTGTATATCATAGTGTAATATAAGTTAATATTTGAGATCTTATATCATTTTAGATATTAGTAATAATTTAACTATATTGACTTATTCTGTGATTACTATCTCAATTTTGTGGAATGAAAGTTGGTATAATTTTTATACTAAAACCTTATTAAATCATGTAGTATTTACTTTAGCTGTTATAATTTAAGTGATAAATAGTATCTATCTGTATCTTCACATAGTCTTTTAATGTTCATTTTTATTGCTGATTAGAAATAACATCCATGTTTGTGAGTTTACATACTGCATATATAAATAACAAACACCCTGCATATATATATATATATATATATATATGTATATATATATATATATATATATATATATATATATCTATACACAACTCATTATAAAAAAAATATAAATCTAATAGTGCACAAATAATTAAGTTATGGAATTAGATGTATCAATTAAGGATTATTGTATATTTAATTTTCTTATCAGTTTGTGTTCATGATTCTGGTGCACTGTACTGGCTACTAATAGTCTTTATATTATATTTATTGCAATAGTATCAATTTAATTGCAACTCAAATTAGTTGTCTTATAAAGCTGTGTGGTCAAGAAATTAGTAAAGACAACTAAAGACAAACTCTAGTTAGATTGATAGTAAATGTTGAGAGTGTTATGTGGGTATGTGCATATTAGTTATATATTTATAAGTTAATTATACTCATGGATGATTAGTAAAATTTGAAATTGCCATGTGCATATGTGGGCACATTAGATATATATTTATAACTTAATTATACCCATGTAAGAAATTAAGAGAAATTTTGCTTAGAGAGTTAATAATATTATTAAATATTTTGTGAGAAAATGGTGTTTTGTAAAACTACAATTTATTAAATGATAACTCAGAAATAAAAGCCAGGAAGTAGAAATTAGTTAAATCATTTAAGTTCATATTGTATGCAAATGAATTACATCATATCAAATTTTGGATCTCTTTTAGATTTACCTGCTGGTTGGGAGTTTAAACAAAATAATTTGCTTTTTCTTGTAGTAAATTAAGTGGCAAATTTGATTATATTATTGAAAATTATAAAGCAGTAAAATTGAGCAAGTTAATGAATGAATGAATTAAAAAGTTTGATTATGATTTTTCTTTCTTTCAATCATCATCATAAATAAAGTAAAAAAAAATTTTTTCTTATAATCACTTAAATATTCATGAAAAAACATTATGTAAATGTTATATAAAATCTGATCATTAAATATGAATAAAGATGTCCCGTAAAAACATTACAATAAATTAAAACTTAATTATATGTTAAGTGTTAAAAACATGTTATACAGACATAAGTAAATCTGAAAAAAATGACAGTGATATAATTCTGAATTGAGAAGAAAACAGTGTTTTGAATTGAGAAGAAAACTGTGTAAATTGATTCCATGAAAATAGTTTCTTGCAGAATAGCTTTGGATAGCATTGCTTTTGTGACTATTTAAAAGTATTTTTGAATACTACATCCAATATAACCAAAATGACAAATTTATCTTGAAGAAAACTATTTACCATGTATGGCTAATAAAATGAAGACACACACAAGCCCAAAGCCCTAGAACTATGAAATTGTATCCAGAGACATAAGTTGCATAGAATGCAATGTGGCCAACATTAAGAGGAAAAAACCATGCCTTAAGGAACTAAGTGGACTCCATCATAAGACTTACCACATATCCATCTTCAATAGGTCTCATCAACATTGTCTACTATCATTGATACCCAAAAGAATGATCATAAACAAAAATGAATTGATAGGCTTATCATTAGAGATTTGTGTACATATAATAAACTGACAATTTCTACAAAAAACATTGATGTAAAATATTTTTAATGGCTGGTAATATCTGTCTTTATATTTGATCATAAAGCCTTAAGTTTTTAATATTTATTTAAAAAAATATTTTTTTCCAGTATTTTATATTATGTTTATTGTATTTATTATCTAGTAGCAGTTATAAATATATATGTAAAGATTTTTTTTTCACATGACCCACTACTCTCCACTCTATCTAATAACACTGATACACTCAAGCACATATATGCTGAAAAGATAAATAATCACCAATATACGTATTTTATGCTAAACCAGCAATCATCAGTTGGTCCAGATTATCATCTCCCACACATATATACTATAAGTGCTCAAATATATATTAAGATAGACAATCTTCATACTTTAATGGACTGGCTCCAATCTACTACACACTCCAACTCTTCAACCGTCCATCCAATTGAAAATCTGATGATGGAATGCTTGAAGGCCACCCTGAGGCCGAGATTCTTGTCACACCCATGTGGACCCAAGATCAATCTGAACCCCACATGTACAGGACATAATCCATTAAATACATATGCAAGGATGGGCAGACATTTCTACAATGTGATAACTGAAACACCGGCTTAATATATACCATGTGTCTATATATGTAATATAGGGTATATGAGCACAGACTTTCACATGACCCACTACTCTTCACTCTATCTAATAACACTGATACACTCAAGCACATATATGCTGAAAAGATAAATAATCACCAATATACGTATTTCATGCTAAACCAGCAATCATCAGTTGGTCCAGATTATCATCTCCCACACATATATACTATAAGTGCTCAGATATATATTAAGATAGACAATCTTCATACTTTAATGGACTGGCTCCGATCTACTACACACTCCAACTCTTCAACCATCCATCCAATTGAAAATCATCAGTCCATTAAAGTATGAAGATTGTCTATCTTAATATATATCTGAGCCCTTATAGTATATATGTGTGGGAGATGATAATCTGGACCAACTGATGATTGCTGGTTTAGCATGAAATACGTATATTGGTGATTATTTATCTTTTCAGCATATATGTGCTTGAGTGTATCAGTGTTATTAGATAGAGTGGAGAGTAGTGGGTTATGTGAAAGTCTGTGCTCATATACCCTATATTACATATATAGACACATGGTATATATTAAGCCGGTGTTTCAATTATTACATTGTAGAGATGTCTGCCCATCCTTGCATATGTATTTAATGGATTATGTCCTGTACATGTGGGGTTCAGATTGACCTTGGGTCAACATGGGTGTGACAAGAATCTCGGCCTCAGGGTGGCCTTCGAGCATTCCATCATCAGATTTTTAATTGGATGGATGGTTGAAGAGTTGGAGTGTGTAGTAGATTGGTGCCAGTCCATTAAAGTATGAAGATTGTCTATCTTAATATATATCTGAGCACTTATAGTATATATGTGTGGGAGATGATAATCTGGACCAACTGATGATTGCTGGTTTAGCATGAAATACGTATATTGGTGATTATTTATCTTTTCAGCATATATGTGCTTGAGTGTATCAGTGTTATTAGATAGAGTGGAGAGTAGTGAGTCATGTGAAATCTGTGCTCATATACCCTATATTACATATATAGACACATGGTATATATTAAGCTGGTGTTTCAGTTATGTAAAGATTTTGTATTTCTTTTATTTATGGTAATTAAAGTTTTAAGTTATTTTTATTAACAAATTTAATTTGTTTTTGTTTTTTAAACTCCTTTCAAATATAATCCTTTAATATACCACTAAGTTTGATAAACCATGCATTCAACTGGGGACATGCAGGATTAATGGAATTACATTTAAAATGATGATGATCGGCAGTAATAAAATATCTAGAAGTAAATCATTTTTGTTTAAGAGAGATTGGTGTCTAAAGATTAATTTTAAATTGAATCTAATTAAAAAATTAAAATATCTTTGAAATCTTTATACTTAACTTGATTTTCAGTTCTAAGAGTATTTTGAGTGGAAAAATATTCACTTTTAGAGATCGATAATTCTGTTACAATGTATATGTATTCTGTTTTGCGCACATTATATACTATAAAAGTTCTCAAAATATTAATCAAAAAATATTATAATACTGTCAGAAAAAAGTAGTGACCGTCTTTAAATAACCTATAACAAGTCACTCACTTTTCAAATAAAATAAGAAGGCATTGTTCATTAGACTTACAATTTGAGTTGTTCTATCCTTGGGTTGTTTAGCTAACAATAACTACATTTCTATTTGCTGATCCTATTTAATGATAAACTGGGCTGGCTATGAATAAGCTATCTTGAACATAAATACCGATTGGATCCTGAAATTTTACTATTAATTTAACCATGGAATTAAATCAATATAATAGGCATAACATAAAAATATGCTGCTGCTATGCCTTGAGATTTTTCCAAAATATATATTATCATTTTCAGCATTAATGATCCACTTCAGAATAAAATCTCTCCCCATTTAATCCAGTTCTTTTGATGTTTAGCCTCCATAACCCAACTAGCAAAACTTCCTAATTTCATCTATCTATCTCACATGTGGCTCTTTTTTAAGTCTTTTACAATCTCATGAGTTCCGATTTAAAATATCAACTGTCTATTTACTGTCATCTCTTTTAGAAATATGTGCAGCCCAATGTCATTTTAGATTCAATTATGTTATTGAAGTCTGTTTCATTATGTGTGCATTTCATTTGTATGTATGTATGTATGTATATATTATAATAAAAATAATAAATTTAACAGTAATAAGCTATTAAAAACAGTCCTTAAATCTTCAGAAGTTACTTTTGGTTAATTTCTTAAACTTGCCTCAACTGCCATTAAATAAATAAATAAAAAAAAGCCAGAGCGGAAACAAACGTCATCAATTCAAATCCCATAAATCCCGCATTTTAATGTTAGCCACTTGTCTATTTAATAGATGCATTTTATTCCCATTTATAAAAATTGCCTCCTTAATTTTTCTTTTATTATGGTTTTTCTCTTCTTCATCCTTTCATCATGTATTGATTTCTATATTCGCATATACCATTTCTAACCTTCTTATGCACTTAACAATACTTTTTTATACCACTTTTGGTATAAAAAATACTATTGTTAAGTGCATAAGAAAGTTGGAAATGGTATATGTGAATATTACCCCATGCCACACTACCATATAAACACAATATTATGAAAACGTATATATGAAATACATTTACGAATGAGTGTATACGTGTGTTTCAATTAACTATTTTCTCTTTTAAAATTAAATTTTTGATCTAAAATATTTGTTATATATATATATATATAATAGTATCTAAAATAT
The DNA here is from genome assembly GCA_028023455.1 of Epiperipatus broadwayi. Taxonomy (NCBI): domain Eukaryota; kingdom Metazoa; phylum Onychophora; class Udeonychophora; order Euonychophora; family Peripatidae; genus Epiperipatus; species Epiperipatus broadwayi. The sequence goes on along the minus strand of JAQFVV010012394.1, from coordinate 7,195,805 downwards.
TAAGCTTATATAACATTTTAAAAGTAATGATATCCCAAATCATAGCTTTGTTAAGTGTTTTTTCTTAAGATGTAATGATGGGTAATTTAAAATTAGATTTTTATCTATTAATGTGATGTTTTGCAAAATCTTTGCAAATAGAATTTGCAGGCAGTTAATTTCGTTAAAGTTATTTATTATAAAGACTACAGTTAAAAGAAAATGATTTGCCTATAAACATTTTAATAAGAAACCTCACAAATTTATTTTCTAAGTACTAAAAACAAGATAATGAATTAAAAAAATTTAAAAAAAAAACAACTGCCTTTAATAATGTGTACGTAATAAGTATAAGTTTTGAAAAAAAAGTTCGTGATTTACTAACATTGGTTTGCCCTATAAACTTTATACTACCTAAATAAGCCACTTATACAGAAAAAATCCTCAGGCTAAAAGATGTATTATTCTCTCTATATTTCTAACTTTATAATTAAAAACTTTTAAGTATTTAAAAGGTATTTTTCTGAAAGCGCAATAATAAAAGCGACATTTGTTAATAATAATTGCAATATATGTATTAACAGAACATATTCAAGTATAAATGTTATATACATGTCAGTGATAATAAATACAAAATGGGAATACAATATTACATATATATCCAGATATTCAATGCTTTTTTGCTATACACAAAATTTTACTTCTGAATACATTGCACTACCCACAAATTAAAAAAGATGTGTTGTATATATATTGAGATATTTTAATCTCAGCTCTGTTGCAATATATAACCACGGTTTTTGTTTTGTTTTTAATTTAATCTAAACATTAGAGATAATCTGAGATATATAAAGTAATAACTAAAATTTCATATATTAAAAAAAATCCACATATTCATTCATATGCAATAATACAGTTGAGAATTCAGAAATAAATTTTATGAAATAATTTAAATATATGGTTTATCCTAAATAATAAAATTTATAAACATTTATTTTATAACGTCTTGCGTGCGATTATAATTACAATAGAATGACAGCCTATTAAGCTAATTGCGCAGACGCTGTGAGAATGTATTAATAAATGAATACCTTCGAACAACCACATGATATAGTATTTGTATAAGAGTAAAAAGGTATTCATTTATTAATAACATTCTCACAGCGTCTGCGCAGTTAGCTTAACAGGCTGTCATTCTATTGTAATAATAAAATTTATAATAAAAAAACAGCACGTACTTTATTTTTCAAATTACAATTAAAGAATGAATATTTTACTAACCAAGCTGTTAACTTAATAATCCCGTAGTTAGTTTAAAAGCCGAATCATTGATAAATAAATACTTAGATCAGGTATCAGTAAATGTCGAATATATACAAAATTTTAAATTTTATTTAAACTCTTCAAATACAAACAATTTGTTAGTAATAAATAGTTCATTTGGTTAGGGAATTTGTCTTAAATTTGATATTTAAGAATCTAAAGATGCGAGTTTGATTCCTATATTAATACTGTCACTGACCATGCTAGGAATACCTGAAGAAGAATGGAGATTAATACTACTCAAAATGTTGTGTCATTACTCATCTGTGGTGTCTATTTGTGTGTTATCACTAACAAGTTGTTTGCATTTAATAATGTTTAAAATTTTCTATACATTCAACATTTACTGATAGATGATGGAAATAGTCCAACATATTATCACATCTGAAATATCATCATCACAAACCTTCAGGAAATACTTAATCAATTAATTTGCTTATCTAAGAACATAAAAAGGAAACCAATATAAGGTGATTAGAAAAACGAACCATCTTATTAATTGTGGAAATATGATTTTGAAATCATGGACACATAAGTATAAAAATAAAAAAATATTTAATCTGTTATTATCAAAGAATTTTTTTTTAGAACTTGTTTCATGTTTGGTTTGCATTAAAGAGAATCACTTTATCTTTTTTTCTAATGGGAGTGAAGAAGATCTAACCAATTAAAAAAAAAACATATACATAATACACATCAGGGTATATATTACCATCATTCACAAGAAAGGTTGTAATTATTATTATTAGCTCTTTCTGCTTTAACAGCATGGAATCCAGTCAAGCATTGGTAGCCAAGAGGTCAGCACAGCTGCCTTTCAAGCAAGCAGTTGTTTGCAGACAGTTGTCATGCAGGTTCCCTACCCAGCCGATGCTTTGACTTATGAAAAAAAAGCAACAACATGGAATTCAGTATTTTTGTTGTTGTTTCAATTAACATGTGTGATTAGATCATTATTCACAGATTATCTACTCTTTAATCTTCCAAAAAACCTATCAAGAACAACATAAAAAAGGCCAGTAAAAGTTTATTTTTAAGTGAGAAGATTTCCATTAATGGAAAAATGTCATGATATAATTCAAAAGAAATAACTGAGGCAATAATTACTGATTAAAATAATAAAGTCTATAAAAAGAGCTTCAAACAGTTAGTCTAATATCTTCTCAAGGTTGTAGAAGAATCAGACACCCAATATTTCCAAATTTAAAGCAAGTAATTTAAAAGAAAAATATGTATACTTAAAAATAAAAAGGCATATATGTATATATAGTAAACCACTGATTGATATTTCATATTTAAGTAAGTTTATCAAAGGTTTTTATATTATTATTCAATAATATAAAATACTTACTTTAAATAATTTTATGAATTTTAAATCTGAAATTTGGTGCTGATTTAGTTTGTGCTCATGGCTATTTTGAAATCTAAAGACCAGCCAAAACTGCCACTAACACATCCAACTATATATTACATAAGTATTGAATAGATATATTTTAAATTCATATTTTATAAATTATAAGGTAATAAAAATAGTATGCTTTATTTCATATGGGCATGTAGTACATTTTTTTAGTATTTGAAAATTATAAGCTTTGTTTGATCAGACTTCTGCAACTTTTGATGAATACTTCATATCAGCCAAACCATTCTTCCTCCTTCTCACAAATTCTGGTGCTTTGCACCATCATATTTCAAATATTTTATGAAGGTAAATTTTAAAATAACCCTAATAAAATAAAACATATTATTTTTACTAGCTTATATGTGATTTATCACTTGGATGTGTCACCAATAGATTTAGATTTCAAAATGGTCATGAGTGCAAACCAAATCAGGACAGTATGTGGATTTCAGTCTTCCATGATCTAGAACAATACACTATGCTTTGATTATAAAATGTTCATGCATGTAAGGGCATTGTGTATCTCATCACTTTATCAACTTTTAATTCCATTTCAAGGTTCTATTTATTTATTTACTATATTTGTGTTTAGTTATAAGTAAATATTTCAGATGTATATACAATCAAAGGAAAATCATTATAATGAGTCAAAATTACCATTAAACAATAATTTTATATTTAAGATAACTTATTTAGGTTTTATATTATCATAATTTCAACTCTTAGGAAGTTCTAAGACATTGTAAATTTTATATATTTAAAAAATGAAGGTAAACACATATTTTCCTCTGATTCTCAACCTATGTCTATTAATAACATAATAATGAATTATACCCATTAGATAAGTATCTTGTATTAAATTTATTCACTGATGTTTTATCAAGTTCATTTATGAGTTACTATTTGATTTAATAAATTATTATTATTATTATTACTAACACTAAGTTAAAGTTATAAACTTTACTTACTTTAGCTAGTTAATGGATATAAGTAAACATTTATACATTGATTTATAATTCAAATAGCATTACCCTGTATACATATATTTCAGCCCATATAAAGGCCATACTATCTTAAAAATCTTATCATATGAACCAGAGCTAGCATTTTTATTATTTTGTATTTATCTTTAGTGTATAGTATTATAGAGTAGGACTAAAAAGCAGATTATCAAAATCTACCATTAAAGTCATTTTTATATGGTATCAATCTGGATTTAATTTGCATTTAATAGTCTCTGTTCTTCAGACATTATACATACATTTGCTCCATTTAAAATGTTACAATATACATAATGGATTAATAGTAAATTATCCAGAGTTTAATTATATATAAAAATGAGATATAGTTATTTAAAATTAAGTATAAATTTGTACATAATTTATTGTATATAAGATAAATATATAATTGTGGTTTAAGCAGATTTTATTTATATATATAAAGAACTGTATATATATATATGTAAATAGTTTATTTATATATATAAAGAACTGTATATATATATATGTAAATAGTTTATTGCTATATATAAAATTTCTATTTTCTCTGTTATCTAAATGGTGAATGTACATTTGTCTTGGAATGTTTGTCTGCACAGCTGTCAATTGTTGAATTCACAACCAATTAAAAGAAAATTATTATGCCATTAATAGACTATCTTAATGCTGTCAAATCCACATATCAAATATAACATGTAATGACAGCCTTTTAGATTAGCTACATTTCTCACATTCATTTATGTAATACTATAATCTTTTCTTTAAATATATTAAATCTTAAAAAAAATTTGCTAAAGTAATCAATTAAAAAAAATTATTACAAAAAATGACAGCCTGAAAAGTCCATTGTTTTTGTATTCTGCCATTAATAATAGGGAATTTTTAGAGCTATTCCTAATGTTGTCAAATTCACATATCAAATATAACAGGTATATTTAATTTTTTTAATTTTAATTTAGCTTTATTAATACTTTTGTGTATCAGGTCTTCAGTCAATTATACAAAACTATTAATAAATATAAATCTGCCACTACCTTGCTGTGTATGGTCCAAATATTTTTTTTCAATTGCGAATTTCTCACATTTATTTATATAATATTAAAAGCTTTTGTTTAACTTACATTGTATCTTTTAAAAAATGTATTAAAGTAACCAATTTAAAAATATTATAAATATTATATTTAATAATATGTAATTTTTGTTATAAAGAATTTAGTACAAAGGAAGTAACACTGTCAAATTCACATATAAAAAATGGCCTTTCAAAAGACTGGGTACATCTGGTATGTTTATATAAAATGGGTATGCAATGTAAATATTAAAGGGAACATTAGTGGAGATATTGATCATGTGATTTATTAGAAAATTATATTTTGAAAAAGTCCTAATATTGGATAAAAAACTGGTTCAATAAAATATTTATTAATTTTTATTTACTTTTTCAATTTTAATTGATTTGAAATATTTTTAATACTTTGGAAACAACATTACGGACAAATGTATTTATTAATATGTTTGGCCATGATGAGTATTCAGAGTATTAGACCATAAGAATGCAGACTAATAATAAATAATCAATTGATTTGTTGTTTGGATAATAGGCTGGACATAACAGTTTCATTCATTTGACCAAACTAATATCTTTATTTATGTTTTACAACTGGGAATTGATCTGTACATCTTGGTATTATAGTATGTTACTTTACTACAATTCTAAATCTCAATAAAATGTAAATTATATCAAATTGTTTAGGAGACCATAATCTTATAAAATCTTTTAGCATATTTACCAAAGACTGTTTAAATTCACAGGTGGTTTAACAACCCTTGCTGCTACATGTTTTTCAAGCTTTTGTCTTTCAGAATAAATGAAGCAAAGTGTTACTCTTTTGACAGATAGAACAAATTAAATCATTGTTGAAGGAAAATAGGATATTGTATACACAATTTCATGTAACAAATTGAATACAGGTTTGAAGCATGGTATATATGGTTATTTTGGACAAAATTATAGTATTAGAAAAAAATAGATTGACACAATGAATAATGAGCATCCATTTTTGTATAACAAATTAGCTTGGAATATATATTATCCATCATTTTATTTTTTTATTACAACCACTTTTAAGTTTATAGCCATTTAAATTTCAAAAAGAATGAAATTCACACACACAAAATATAAGGCTGAGTTTTATTGCAATTATATATCTCATACTACTTTATTAATATTCTTATTTTATATTGGTGACTTAACATTTTATTCAGTAAGCTTTCTTTTGGAAAGTGTTTAGCATCTTGCATAACTGATAAACACTTAACCTAACATTGCTGCTTTTTTCTTATAGGTACTGGATAATACAGTATGTGAGTTTTTTTGAACATTAATTACAAAACAAAGATCTTCATGGAATGATTTCAAAACATTAAATATCAAAATAACCCAATCATAACTATACTATAAATCTAAAGTTATGAAAGTTGTAGTTCTTATATTTGTATTTAATCAGTTCAAGTTACAAAGCTTGCTATCAAACCTATTGTACATGTTGATGTTAATAAAGAAATTGTTCTAATCATAAAATGCAGGTAATACCTATTCCTGTTTAACATGAGACAAAATTAGAATTAGATATTAAAGTCCAAACTTCAATGTACTGCTGTGTCTAATTGGTTAAAAAGTATATTATTTTATCACAGTAATATAACTATTTTAATTAAATTAGTTGTATTTAGAGATGACAATCTTAAAGATCTGTTTGTCATGTCAGTAAAATATCAAAAAAAAAAAAATTATATAAGAATATTCTATAAGATTTTAAAAATACAATGACAAAATTCAAAAAGATCAATTAGCATAATTTTCATTTTGTTAGATATAATAATGTTGAATTTATCATAGTAAAGATATATTTTCTTCAGATGTCAAGTGATGAAATAATTAAAACTTTTCCTAAAAAAAAAGCATTTCCACTCAACTCAAACATGGTTTTCATCAGAAACTTTATTTATATTTTGGAGCTGTTCTTAAAGATATTCTAAAGAAGTTGAATATTCATATATATTGCTTATAATAACTTCTTTCATTATTTTTTTTAATAAAACTTCTTTATTTTTCTGACAGTTTTGACTGCCCAGCAGTCTTCATCAGAGCTTTCTGAACTTTCCTTTGCTTTTTTTCTTTTGCTTTTTTTGCATTAAAGTGTATATGAAAGAAGTTATTATAAGCAATATATATATGAATATATGAAGAAATGCAAAGAAAGTAAAAGAGAAGAATAAGAGTATATACTTTTAATAAGTTGAATATTCATTAAGATAATTTAACTGAAAACCCAATATCTTACTGTTCTAAAGAAACATTAATATTTTTCTGCAGTTAAGTTTAAGATTATTTATAATGTACTATTATTATTAGAGGGTTCTATATATTTTATGTGTAATGATGTATTTTATAAAATTAAAAAAGTATGAGTTATTGGTTATGTTATTTCTTTTTTAATGTGTTCTGTCTATATTGATTTTTTTTTTTTACAAAGTAGGGTTATTAACTTTTTTTAATTATTGCTTAGGTATGTGGATGATTATTATTTGTTATTCAGGAAAATAAATTGAAGGATTTTTTGATAAATTGATGCTTTTTAATCTAATATTAAATTTATTATTGAGGGGTACTTTGTTAAATTAAAATATCTAAATTTCAAATTCGATAATCTTTTGTTTGCAGTTAAGCTTTTGGTTAAGACCTGTAGAGGTCCCTACCTTCGCATTTTCAAATGCATATTCTTGAGGTTTACAGCCTTAGTAAATATTATTTATTAACCCCCCCCCAAAAAAAAAATATGATAAGGCCAGATAGCTATCAACATTTTATTCATAAGAAATTTTATTTATTAAATTTTCATTATAAGAATAGAAGGCTTAATAATTTGAAAATAATAATTATATTCAGATGAGTCAATTTGCTTCTGACTATATTGATTTAGATAATAATCATCAATGTATTAAAAATATTATATTTAATAAAATATATTTATAAATGTACTGATAATAAATATTTAATTCTTAGTGGGAATAAAAAGTTTTTATCTTTCATTTAAGTCATTAGTTTATAAATTGATTTATAAGAATAGTTTTTTATTGAATGGTATAAAAATTGCCTGGAAGAGAGGCCTTCATTTAAATTCATTATTAAAAAGTTCAAAACAATCAATTGATAGCAAATTTATTCCAGGGATTGTTTATAAGATTCCTTGCAAGTGCCATGAAGTTAATATAGGTCAAAGTATATTGTCTTAATAAAAATGTTAAATATAATAAGAGTAGAGTTAAAATAGATATATAACTCAGCTTTGTATATTTATGAATTAAATACAGGTGAAAAAATATTTCTCAATGCAGAATTATCTTGTATAAAGAAGTAGTGTGAAAAGAAGAGTAAAAGAAACTCTGATAATAAATTTTCATGAATCTGAGATCAACAATCTTATGAAAACATGCTTTAGTGTTAAAGGAAGTTAGTTTCTGATTGTGGAAGAAAGTTAGTAATTTTTTTTGGGCTTATATTGTAATGTTATACAAGTTTCTACATAATTTTAATTATTAGTAAAGTAATAGGCAGTATTTAATTTTATAAATATATTCCATATTAACCTACTAAAACAACATTTAATTAACCAACAAATTAGCATAAAGATGGAGTAATCTTAGATTTAATATTTATATAAAAGTGATTTTAAATATTATATTGAATTACTTTAGGTGATAGCAACTTGCCCTCAATATGTTATTTTTGAATCAAGAAAGAGTTAGTTTGGGATGATTGTTTGTCTGATTATATTAACATGATGTCAAAGGTTGTAAGTAAATATTACCAGAAATTTCATTAGCTAATTAATTAAACATTGTTTGAATAAGTTAATTATGGTATTTTTTCCAATTTAACAGTATTCATATTTGAATTTCATATATTACAGAAGTAATAAAATATTTAATATAAAAATTAAAAAAAGTATTATTTAATTAAAAAAGAAACTTATATATATATATATAGTCCATAGGTGGAGCTCTTACTAGAAAGTCATCCTCTCACAGGTCTCACAGAATGACTCTGAAAAGTTGGTTTTACACCAGTGAAAGGTGCCTTTTATATTTATTTGGCCCTTTAAAGCCCTTATTATGCTGCTAATGTACTCTTTCATTTACTAAATCTCAGTTCTAGTGCATTTTAAACATATTTTCCCTATGTCTACCTTGTGCCTATCAGCATTTAACTACCTCATCCCCCTCTGTTTGGTGGGTGTTTCAACTGTTTCATAGACCATAAAGAGTTTTATTACCTCTTATACTCCTAAATATTTCTCCTACTCCAGTTTATTTAGGCCATTTTAACAATCTTTTTTTTTCAGACTTCCCTCTTCTCTGTGGTAACTAATCGCCTAAAATTCCACTCAATTCCCTCATTACTGTACTAAAATTACCAATAACAAGTTTTCCACTGTTTTTTTTTTTTTTTGCTTTTACATAAATATATTTAATTTTTTCCATTTCAAAATTTTTTTTTTTTTTTCATATTACTTTTCATTCTTTCAAACTGTTTAAAGATGGCCACTGCCCCTAGTAGCAAAAATGTGCAGAGACCTAAACTACATAAACTAAAATCTTCAAAATTACCCAAATCGAATTTCAAACAAAACTTAACTAAAAGCATCATCACCAAAGAATTTATTTTGGACTCCATCTCCTTGCCGTCTGAATTTTTCATTCTTTCAAGCTATGGTTTGCTCTATCAAAGGTAAAAAGCAAGCCAAAAAGAACAACATAACCAATCATAATGCCATTCCAAGTACAACAGGAAAAATTAAAATTACTTATCTACAAAAGACCAAAATCAGTCTGTTACATCTAAGCATTACTCAGAAATTTCCCCATCCATCCCTAAAACCGTTATAGCAATTTCTCCAAAGTTAATGTCACATACAGATTCTCCCATCAATCAACCAGGGCAACCAAGCCTATTAACATTGCTCTTTACCAAAGACCTTTCTATGCATGGACTACACACCTAAAATAAAAATATTTATTTGACTTAAATCTAACATGAGTTATTAAAAAAAATGCCACTCTCAAATATGATCATCAGCATTGCACACATAAGATATTATGTTGAGGGATGAGGAAAAAACAACTCTTGTAGTTATGTTATTATTAATACAATATTGTAGTATAACCTCTTTAAAGGTGTTTTTGTGTATGCATACCATTATTATGTACTAATGCTTTAAATACAAAATGGCAAGAAGATTTTAATTCAATACTTTTATACTTTGTAATTATCATGTTTATTTTACACAAAATACCGTAAAACTGCAGTAATAGTTATTATTCATTTTGGTTACAATATCATAGAAAAAGTTTATACAAATTAATACCTACGATTGAGTTAATAATAATAAAACCATAATCTTTTCAGTTTATTCTTGTATCAAATATTTTGAGAATCTTGAGATTAGTTCTATTTTGGGGGTTTGTATTTAAGGATCTTGAAGTTGTAATTTCTAAAAAGAATAAAGATATAAACAACGATGAGCATCTAAATATAATTAAAATATTAAATATTCATCTAATAAAATAAGTAATAATTAACATTACTTAAATATCTAAAATGGTATTGAATGGCATGAATAAAATAAGTTATACATATCTAGTTATTAATAATTTTAATCACATATAAATAATTTTTACTGCTGATTAAGTGCATAACATTTAGTATATAAATACTTCATGTAACATCACAGCCCAATATGTTCTTAGGACAAATTTCAGCCAGATTCTTAAGAAAAACTTACAAATACAATTACCCTTTCATATATCAATTCAAATATAATAGTGATATGTAAAATGGTAAATGCATTTTAAATTGGTTCTTTAGAATTTGCTTGCAATTTTTCCTGGTAGTGTATTTGGATATAATTGTTTCAAGAATATTTAGCTATTTATTCATTTATATGCATGCATGTGATTTGATTAACTTCTCCTCTCCTAAGAACAAAATTAACATGCATTTAGGTATATAAGTGCAAGGATCAAAGATAGACTCTTTTATAGACTGTAATATATATATATATATATATATATATATTGTAATGGATATATATATATATATATATATATTGTAATGGAATGGTTTTTGAGTTGTAATATTGGCATGGGTTACAATGCCCCACAATTGGTCATGCCATATGTAATGGAATGGGATTTTACCTGGTATGAAAATAGATTGGCTAGGGCATCACAGTATATAAAATAGTCTATCTTTGATCCTTGCACTTATATAGCTATATACACATTAATTTTGTTCTTAGAAGAGGAGAAGTTAGTGATCAAATAAATATCAAACTATATACCTAAATTCAACTGGTCCTTATCCTTTTTCATTTCTGTTATTCCCAAGTTTCAAACTTGTGGAGAATGTGCATGATCGTCTAGTTCAGAGTATATTAATATTATTTAAAATACATGTAGGCATAAACATGTGAAGATGTTTAATGGTAGACGTGTATATATATAAATATATGTAATTGTGCAAAAATGTTTATAGGGATGTGAAAAGATATGACCAATTAAAAAAATGAATTTAGAAAATTACACCAACAGTTTTTAATTTAACACTTGTATATATTTAACAATTATATTTACAGTAATCAATATTTTTAGTAAAGAAAATTTATAACAAATTATAAAACTTTTAATTTGATATTTATGGTTACTCTTTGTTTATAATTGATTTCAATTATTATTCCAAATTCTTATTTTCTACACAAAATACCCATTTGATGGCCATGTTAACATAAATGAAATTTGGATTATGTTTATGATTGTTTAATTCATCTTTGCTTAATATATTCTTATTTGGAAATCATAATTCATTTTATTTTAATTAACTTGATGTATTAAATTCCTATCTGTCATAGTAGTGATATGGAATCATCCTGTTATATACGGTATTTATGATACAGACAAGAAAAACCATTTATAATAGAAATAGTTTGTCAAGTATACCAAAAACATTTAACACAAATATTAATAAACAAACAAAGAATAATATATATGGTGTAATTGTAGAAATGTTTGTAATAAATATGTCTTAGATAAAGTCTTACTCTTTCCTTTGACAATAATCAGATTTGTATGCAAGCAAGTGCTTGTTGTAATCTATATTTTATTTTACTTACAATAATGGCAATAATATTTTTCCATTGTGTTATGTATTGATACTTATTTTCCCTTTGTTTTCATGTTAAAGGAAAGATATGAGCAAAAACATTTACACAAAATATACAAATAAATAAAATTCATGATCCTCAACCTAAATTTACTTTTAAAGTTCATAATGAAAAGTGTCTTAGTGAGTCATTCTGGTAATCCTCATTAATTTATTTTGGGCCTCAATAATAAATTGTGAGTATTCTAGAACATCCATTAATTAAGTCGCTTATCCTTTGTATCCTTGGACCTTTTTCTTTGAAATGGAAATTTGTCGTATCTATTTCTCCCAGTTCTGACACTCATAGCTTTAAGAATGATGACTTTCTTTCCCAGATGTCATTTTGCAATTAGCAATGCATGTTTGTTTGTATCATTATTTATATATATATTTACCAAATTATTTTGAGTGAAGTGAGAACAATATTTCTCATATTATTAGATATCCTCATGTGTAGATACTTTGATCTATGATTTAGAATTATAGACACTTTGGAAATTTGAATATTTCACATTTAATTTCTAAGATTACAGTTTTGAATTTCTTAGTTGGCTAGTTTTAATTCCATATGATTGTCCTTGCTTTCTTGGATTTTAGATATTGGTTTTTAATATTATTTTATCTCAAAGACAGTTGGTGTTTCTATTCGAATTGCAAATTCAAATTCTCTGCTTAAATTTTTGCTGGTTATTCTGCAGATGAGAAATTTTATCTCCTTTTGGAGAAGAAACACTTTGTTGAAAACAAAAAGTTCATGATTATCATTTAGGTCTATTGTTGACATCATCATTAGTGATTGTTATATATAGATAATATATTATTAATAATAAAATTTTTATTTGTTATTTCTTTACTTTAACATAAATTTTCATTTCTTGCTTGCGTTTATTTTAGCCAATCATATTTCTCATGTATTATAGTGTGTTGGCCTTATGTAATACTTAACAGGCTAATAATTACTAAAGGTTTATTAACATATATGTGTTTTGTAATTTAATTGAGATATGCATTTATAGTATAATTAAGTTGGGGTTTAAATGTGTATCGCAATTAATGGTTTTTCAATTACAGTGCTTTTTTTATTCATATAGTAATTAATAAAAAAACATCACTATATTGGGTCTTGCATTCCAATTAGCCACAGAGTATGTGATTGATATTGGAGGAATGTAAGAATCGCACCTTACAATATATTAAATTAAACATAGTTCAACATATATGTAAACAAAAGGAGTAAATCACTCTCCCCAGGTTATGAACTTAAAAGCACTCTAAATGTTGAACAAAGAATCAAGAATAGAATGAATCACTTATTTTTTGGTAGCTATGATGTTTATAAGCATATCTTTCATGTGTCATAGCATCAGCTGGGATGTGAACCCACTAACTTGGGACAACTGCTTGTAAGGCAGATGTGCTGGCCACTTGACCAGCAATGCTTGACTGTAAGCATATCTTTGTCAATATTGTTTGTAATTCAGAGTGAAATTAATTTATAAACCAGGTGGAATATAGCACTTAAGAATTATTAATCTCATAATTAATTATATAAGGCTGGTGAGAGTATCTCACTTTTAACACTTTGATTATAATAATTAATAACTATTAAGTATCATATTCCATCTGGTTGATAAATTAATTTTGCTCTGAATTAACCAACAATATTGACAAAGATTTGTCTATAAACAACAGAGCTATCAAGAATAGGTGATATATATATATATATATATATATATATATATATATATATATATATATATATATATATATATATATATATATATATATATATATATATATACTGTACCAGATCCCTCCAAATAAACCTTCTTGCTGGATTTAAATACTTTTAAACATAACCTTCTAATTTTTTTGGAATCTAAACTTTAATAAGTTTTAACATTTACTTTAATATCTTTAAATCTTACAGGAATGGACTGGTATTTCTAGAAGAGGAGAGAATACCTTGATAGCATAGCCATCAATGATACCCATAGTCAGATCAGGCTATACAAAGCATAACATGATCACATTTCCTGACTACCACCCACATCAACTGCTGGAACCAAAACCTGCCAACCAAAGCATTTTTATTTGTTTTGCGGATCAGAATCAGGTGTTGGCTGACCATATGCAATACAAATGTCATGCTTTGGATGACAGGCACACAATCTAGCACTTGAAATATCCCAAGCTAACTCCTACTCTTAATCAGGAGGTCCAGTGCATTAACTTAACACATATAAACATTTATATCTTTAAATAAATGGTGACACAGTGACAAGAGAGAGAATAGACCACATAATAATTAAGCAAACATTAATATTTATTCATGCACACATATTTACTATAGCATAATAATATGGAAATTTGCATACAAACCAAAATATATGTGATTACTCAGGCTAAATTTTATAAGAGTCTTTAGTTAAAATTTATTTATTTAAAAAATATAAAGTGTCTCTATACAGTGATCAAATATATTTACCTAGGCTTTCATAATTGTTAATTTCCAACTGGTTGGCTTTTTGGTCTCAATCAATGGTTCCAGGGCTTGTTTTTAATTTATTTGTCTTGACAATGGGGAAGAAAGAGTTTGCAGCAGCATCTATTTCACCATTCTGCCATCAGTTTCCATCAAGGGTTCAGGGGAACAGTTTATTTGCAGAGAACTTTGGGCATGAAACCCAGGTGAACATTTCTAAGATGGTCTAGCAATGCATTTTGCTATTTCTGTGACTTCTGCATAATATTTTCTGCAGCAGTAATGACTGGCTCTATTCTGTCCTTACATCTCCGAATCACTGGAGCAATGAATAATGTTTCAGCACAAAATGAAGACTGTAATGACTTACAAACTCAAGAATAGAATAATAATAATAATAGATGGTTGTGATTTTTTATTATTTTTTCTCCCATTGTTCTTTTCTTTATCAGAGCTTTTTAACTTTGATTGTAACTTAAATCTGTTTTAATTTATTTTTACATTGGCCGTTATCTACTCTATTTTAGATTAATCTATTATCACTTTTATGAGATAGTTTACATGTTTTTTAATTAATTCAATTATCAGTTTTACCCCTTTTTTGTCAGCCAGTAATCTTTTAAAATAATTACATTTTTGAAAGTTTTCTTTTACAAACTAAATTTATTCTAACTTTTCATATTTACTCATTTTTATACAGTTTACTCTTTTGAATCATAAAAAGGAGAGAATGACTTTTAAATCCTTTTATTTTAGATTTTTTACCCCACCTGCTTTCAATACTAAAACTTTTCCATTTTAAAAGAGAAAAAAAATATGATGCCATCTTTTGCTTTTGCAAATTTGCATCTCTTAAAACTTATTCTAAAAACATATTATGCTTTACTTTTATTTTTGGTTTTTATTAATAATTTAATCATTTATTTTAAATTGTAATTATATAACACTGGTATATATGTTTGTTTCATAACATATATCTCTCTAGCATTACAATACATATGT
The DNA here is from genome assembly GCA_028023455.1 of Epiperipatus broadwayi. Taxonomy (NCBI): domain Eukaryota; kingdom Metazoa; phylum Onychophora; class Udeonychophora; order Euonychophora; family Peripatidae; genus Epiperipatus; species Epiperipatus broadwayi. The sequence goes on along the minus strand of JAQFVV010012394.1, from coordinate 7,180,353 downwards.
AAATGCCAAGATCTATGTGATAATTTTCAGTAAATTACATTAAAGCAGCTCTCATACTTAAACAAACCAATGGATGATTAGCAATCTGTTGTCATGGAAATACTACACTTAGACAATAGTGAAACTGCATTATAATATGTTTAATTATAAAGGACATGAATTCAGACTTTTAAACTCTCCACAACTATCCAATCCATCTTATACAACTGATACACATGCCCACATACATGTGGAAAAGATAAATGATTTCCAATATATGTATTTTATGCTGAAACAGCACTCATCAATTGGTAACATGTATGTGATCATGTGTAAGATGTATTGGATAATTGTGAGGAGTTTGAAAGTCTGAATTCAAGTCTCTTATAATTACATTAAGTTTAGTATAGACAGTAAACACACACACATATATATATATATATATATATATTGTAGCAGTTAGACAAAAGCAGCAAGCTGATAATTAGAAAAATAAAAACCATCTTGCCTAATTTTTAACAATCGATATAATACTTTTTAGAGAAATAATTTACATGTGTGTGGATAATATTTATAAATGTAAATATAATATCACAATAACTGTAATAACAATGACAACAAAATAATAATGAATAAATAAATATAAATATATTAAATTTTAATGTTAGATTATGCATTTTTGTCATGAATTATTGTAAACATATTAATAAAAATAAATTATGCATTTAAATTTTTATAAAATGTAAATTTATAGTTATTTTTATCCAATTATTTCACTTATTTTTTTATTAAATTCTTGATAAAATTGTTTAAGATGAGGTTTAAAAAGCACATACCAGTGCTAGTGTTTTACTAAATGTATATAGAGAGAGAACAAGATATATAAATGAGACAGAGTGGATACAATAAAGTCAAAATTTAATGAAAATATATACTGTATATTTTTGGATTATTTTTTGTAAGCAATCAATAAAGAAATATTCAGCTAAAAATATTATGTTAAAAAAAAGAAGAGAAAGGTTTTTCTTCTCAATAGCTTTTCTTTATCATGAGTAATGACTAGAACTGGAAAATAAAATTGCTTTATTTTTAAAATAAATATTTATTCTACAAAAATGTGGAAATATATGTCATCAGAAATGGAAATTAATGAAATCCATTATGCTATATTTTTTCATATAAATTAAAATAAATAATAAAAATAGCATAAACAGCAGCCATATAAATATATATTAATAATAATTATTGATAAAAAGCCTTTTTACACATGGTTTTGTTCCCTTTTAAATGTTAAGCATCTATTTTATTTCAGATAGAATGTTATCTATTATTGTGTGATGGAAGTAAAATAACAATGATAAAATAAAACATAAATAAAATAAAATAAAATTCTTATACAGAAATTCAATAAAATTTTACAAAATTGAATACGTAGTATAACAATATACAGAATAAATAAAACATACATTATACCACTTTTTATATACTACCTTATACAATTTTTTTTTCATTTTTAATTGACCAGTTATTAACAAAAGTTATTGAAGTTTTATACATATTCATACATTTATTTAAATTATATGCTCAATATAATATGCTTTATATGTCTTCTTTTTGAAAGTTTAATGTAATCTTAAAGGTATAATATTTTTGTAGCATCTATTTTATGTCCATAAGTTATGTTCTCAGTTCTTAACTCTAACTGTTTCTCTGTATGACCATACTAAATCATATTGCAATAGTCACAATTAATTTTATATATGATTCCTCTTTTTTGCATTTTATATCATCTCTTAATTTATAATTATGTCTTAATTTTTCTAGATTTTTACTATTTGACTATCTAATATTTATACATTTATTAATATATTTTTGTTTCTTATTAATATTTTATAAATGTTGGGATAATATGAAAGTTTAATCTATTTCTTATTGTAACAATTATTACTCTCAACATTCATTTTTCATGGAAATGTTATTATTTAATGTAGATTTTTTATAATTAAAAAGTATATTTTTAATATTTTTAGGGTTATCTATAATCATTATATAATTTAGTAAATTGATTTTTTTGTAAATCAGGTACATTTTTATTTGTATTATATTTATCATTTTGAAACTTAAATATTATTTCTGTGTTGATGAAAGTCACAAACAAATAACAAATGTGTATGTAAAGACCAAATTAAGGACATTTACAATCTTCTAAGAATATATATATATATTATTTTTTCGCTTACTTGGTGGAAGATCATTTTATCTAAAAAATGTGTGTTCGTTTCATTTTCAGTAAATAAAGTTATAGGTGACAATTTTTCAAAAATAAATCTTTTATAAGTTTAATTGGTGAAAGACAATTTCTTCCAAAAATGTGAATGCATGTTTGTAGATATTTATTTTATTTCCATTAAATAATGTTGTATATTGCCATTTTCCCAAATAAATATTTAATTGATATCATCAAATTATTTTCCAATGTCACAAGGTTTAAAAATTGGTATATATGTGACATGTCCATGCAGGAAGATGTAAATGCCATATTTTCTATATTTAAATTTTTAATGACAGCAAGATTTTGTTTTCATGCTTATTATGAATCAATATAAATCATTTTTTTTAAATTTGTCTTTATTAAGGAAATGTTTTAATATAATTCTGTTATTATTATCTATGTGAATTTCTATATCTAAATAGACAATCAAATTACATAATGATACTAGGAAAGTCAACATTGGGAAGGGTATAAGACAAGGTGACTACATATCTCCAAAACTTCTTACAGCAGTGCTGCAAGAAGTATTTTAGGGATTAAAATGGGAAGCTAAAGGAGTGAAAGTAAATGGAGATTATTTAACTCATTGATGGCAAAATTCGAGTTAACTTGAGATTTCGCTTTTAATCCTCCATTTTCATCATTTTTTATGCTACCATTAAGATTTTGCACTTTTTAAAGGTTAAAAAAAGTTCCGTAAGATGCTGCCCTCTCTTGAATTATTTTACAAGTAAAAAATCAATAAAACTGTCATTAAAGTCTAAGAAAGGATGCAGTACTGAACATTCTTGATCCCTGATTGGCTGTTACCTTTTGACAACAAAGAAAATGGATTGTCAATAACTACGCATTACAATTTCTTTTCTTTCATTTCAAAAGTGATAAACAAATGTTTTAGACCATTTTAAAGGTATTTTTTGACATATTACAAATTATTTTGATAAAATATGCTAAAAATAAAATTATTTTAGAAAAATAGTTAAGAGTTTAGAAAAAATTATTTACTTTTCCGGACAATGTAAAATTGGGAAAAAAATCACTGACATTAGAAATCTTTTTGATTGGTCAATTGCATTCGTTTAACATTTGCCGCTATCTAATATTTTTATAATTATAAAAAAAAATATTTTTGAAAAAACTTTCATTCACTTTCATAATCTGACAAATTATTAATATACTTTTTACAAATGAAACTAAAGTGAATATAATATTAAAAGATGAATTTATTTTGATGCTTGAGTTTGTGAGTTGACCAATTAAAAGTTTAGACTTTTACCTCACTCAGCCAATAAAATAATCAGCGATCCAAAGGTTAAATCATTTAGATTTTGCAGATGATGGAGTTATTTTTTGAAAATAATGCTTTAGAGCTGCAGGAAATGTTGCAGGAGTTATCAGATAAAAGTAGGAAAGTAAGACTAAAGATAAATGTTAAAAAGTCTAAAGTAATGTTCAATGGATTTTTTCAAAATATGAAAATAAAGATTGATTATGATGTGTTAGAAGAAGTTAACAGCTAAAAATATCTTGGTCAGATTATTAATACAGATGGAAACATAATCGATGAAATTAAACATAGAATGAAACTTGCTTGGAGCTATTTTGCTAGAAATAACTTACTACTAAAAAGAAGTATGCCTATGTGCTTGAAAAGGGGGGTTTTTAATAAATATGTTTTACCAGTTCTTACTTATGGTTCTGATTCTTGGACACTTAATAGAAGAGCAATGCATAGACTTCAGACCACTCAAAGAAGTATGGAGAGATGCATGTAGGGAGTAACAAGAAGATATTGAAAACACAATATATGGGTAAGAGAACAAACAGGTGTTACTGACCTCATTAAAAAAATTAAAGGATTGAAGTGGAATTTGGCTGAACACATTGCTAGAAGAGATGATAATAGATGGACAATTGAAATCTTAAACTGGATTCCAAGAGATTGTAAAAGACCCAGAAAGAGATCACGTGATATGCATGGATGAAATAAGAAAGTGTGCAGGGGTGATGTGAAGAAGAGAATCCAAAGATTGGAGATGGATTGAACTTGGAGAGACCTTCATCCTGCAGTGGATTGATAATGGTTGATGATAATGATGCCATTATTAAAAACATTATAAATATTATTCATACCTCTTTTATTATCAGTAATAAAATATCATCAACATATCTATAATATTCTATTATTTCTTGACTAATTATTATTTTATAATTATAATATTTTCTAATTCATTTATAAATATTGATGGTCTTAAACCAGTAATCCACAATCCATCCATTATGTATTTTCCAAAATTTTATTCATGTATTTAAAATGTAAACTATTAGGTATTAATGTTAAACTCTCTGCTATAATATTTATTATGTGTATATCATTTATATATTGATTTAAATTTTTTATTAAAATTTACAGATTTTTAAAGTCTTGAGACACTTGGACATATTTTCAATATCCATTGTAACAATGCTTTGATTTCTAGTTATATATATATATATATATATATATATATATATATATATATATATATATATATATATATATATATATATATATATATATATGCATGGTAAGAGTAAGATTAAATAAATAACTATCTAAATGACAATCAAAGGAAATCATTACTAAGTAAAAGAGAAGATAAAATTACATATTGAATCACCACTTTATAATTCACTAAACATGCTAAGACCAAAGAGAAAAAAGATGTATTTTAATAAATAGATAATCATTGGAAAGTAAATAATAGTGATAATTTTATCTACTTCATAATTATTAAATGTTAAAAAATACAAATTATTATTAGTTATATATTTGTTTGGCAATTTGATTATTTACTTCAAATTTTAATATGTAAAAATAATATTTAAAATTAATAGGAACATTTTATCTTAATATTTAAAAAATAAAAAAAAACATTTTGGGAGTAACAAAACACACTTTGGGGTCATACATTTTCCCCACATGTCTTTGGTCATTTGTTTGTGATTACATATCTCTACAAGGTGTTAAAAGTATATAGAAATCAGTCTTTATCTTGTGTGAGAGTGATGTAGTGGAAATTACACTACAGAAATATTATAAAATATTTATTTATTTATCTGAAAACATACTGGTGATGCCATTTTATTTCTAATATGTTGAACTATTTTCATTATCTAGTTTAACTGTTAATTGTTTTTTAAAAATATCAATCATTATTTAGATTTTTCCAAAACAAGCTGTTCTGTGCAGTACTATTAATGGTCAAGATAACAAGGACACCTAATGGAAAGGATGAATACTGCTTGAAATATAATGCTATAGATTATGTGCTGTAAATGATTAATTATAGCTGAATGCATTCAGAAAAACATAAAGAAAGTAAAATTTTATTTTCCTAAAAATATTTAAAAATTACATTGATTGAAGGATATACTGCTACATATAATTATAAATGTTTTTTATATATGTTTTATAAGAAAGTATAAATAAAAATAAGAAACATAATGGAAGAAACCGACTAGAAAATGTTTTTTAATCATCATACATGAACAAAAACATATTCTAAATATTAATATAAATTCTGAAGAAAATAAATTGAGCAAAAGCTCAATAATAATAATAAAAAATATTAATTAAAGTTGAATGGCAGGATTAGATTAAGTGAAAAACATGATTATCTATTATTGGTTTTATTAAATGTCAGAGAGTTGAGGTCAATATTTGTGTGCCTAATTTCATATGTTCTAATTAGGGAAAGGATGAACATGTTTAAAATATAAAAATTCTTACTTATCTAGTTACAATTTAAATCAAGATTTATATGTATATGCATTTGTGGATATAATATAAGATTAAGGAAGCTAGACATCAGTTATAAATATAATAATGGTGCCTCCATTTAAATAGGATTTATTTTCAAATTATATGAATACATAAGATTTATAGCACTCAAGGGACATCATTTCAGAATATGGGATTGTTCATAAGTTTATAATATCAATAACCACAAACATAATAAAAGAAATATAAATATAGACTTTAATTTTTTTTTAATTTTTTTCATAAATTGTGCTACTTCTTCAATAATTGAATTTAATTTACTAATAATGGAAGTAATTATAATATGAAATAGCGAACAAGTATTTTTACTTTACATTTGCATATTCAAAAACTGCAAATTAAATTTTTGTTTTCATCAAAACATGTCTCTTGTTTGTGATTTGATTTTATGCTTTATAAATGATGTGTTCATTACCAAGATAATTATAATTAAAGTGAAGGGCTGAAAACCTCTCCCATGCACTTTTAGAATGCTTATATGACAGCTAATCAGATGTAATGATGACTGTATAGGGAGCTATTAAGTCGTAACACAAGACAGAGATTTTATAAGAAAAAGGTGGTTCCATCTTTCTTTTTACTTAAATTTATATATATATATATATATATATATATATATATATATATATATATATATATATATATATAAACCAGTCTGAAGCATTTTCACTTAAGAGTGTGAAATGAAAAGATTGGAGATATGAGGGTGTACAGGTAATTAAAAAGCTTATTGATTAATTAATTACTGCTACTCAATATATACAGAAAGATATTACTGACATTCCATTAGTTGGTTTCCAGTATTGAATATTTGTATTTATATTTGTGCATTATTTGATTGCAAATAATCACACTGTGTTAAATACATTAACTGAGTAATAATTAATGTAATATCTATGTTAAATTATTGCAATTAATTTGAGATTGGTATTTAAGTATAACTGGAATTTCTAATACTTCATCTCAACTCAAGAAATAATAATTATAAATATTTTAGTGCAGTTGTGTCAGTTATGGTAGCTTACATACATTCATTTATTATCTATATGTACTAACTTTTACATTATTCCATTATAGTACATACCTATATAAAATATTAAAATACATCTATAATGATTTCACAAGTTAAGAGATTCTAATTACATACATTTGAATTTTAAACATTTTAAAATTATGTATTGTCGAAATATTTGAAGATATCCATTTAAAAATATTGAAATTCAAAATATAATAAACATTTTTTTTGAATGCATGGATTGAAATGACAAGAGTAATTGCTATATTAATAATCAGATTTCATTTGGAATCCTTATTTAAAAATATGAAAAATCTTAAGAAATGTAAGATTTCGTTATTTTTATTTTTAAAAATTATATTTATTTAGTAAGAAATTCTACTAAAAGCAAAATCTTTTCTAATACTGCAGGGGAAAATATACTGCTAACATAACGCAAATATCAATTTATAATGATAATGTAAACAAATATTATGTCTTTATCTATCGGTAATGTTGATTCCAATCACTTAAAAAAGGATAATGAATTTGTAAGCAGTTATTATAATGTCATTATTACTTTATCTATGGATTTTATTGGAAACAGGAAATTAAAATAGGCAAAAACTCACTATACATATTGCCACACACAGCAAGCTAGAGTAATCAATGGATGCCAGAAGGCTTGTGCATAAAATTCTTCTCTAGTACCTACTCATCCAATATCCCCAGACTTGTTTCTGGCTTGTGGTCTTCATCAGTGAGGAGCCTTGAATCTGAGAGCACTGCATCTAGATGTTAGGATCTAATGCAACCCTCTATCAGCCACCTTTAATCTCCACTTAACTACAAAACTATGAGTCTTAAATTGAAAATTCCTTAATATTTTCAATCCAAGATCATTAGCTTATATAGTCATATAGATCTGAACTCAGTTCAGTACCAATACATTTTGGTGTCTTTGGGTCTTTAATAACCATAGCTACCACTATTTTATTAGGCAGGATTGGTTTTAAGCCAATAAACATCACATGATCACCATTTCTTATGATTGCTTATAACTGTTATTAAAACAGGCACTGATGAAGGCCACAAGCCAAAAACTAGTCTGGGGATATTGGAAGAGTATGCACTAGATGGGGATTTTATGCACAAGCCTTCAGGCATCCATTGATTACTCTAGCTTGCTGTGTGTGGCAATATGTATAGTGAGTTTTTCCTGTTTTAATAACAGTTATAAGCAAGCATAAGAAATAGTGATCATGTGATGTTTATTGTCTGGAAACAGGAAGTGTATCTGTTGTCAAGACAATCTCTATGAATAAAGGGCTGACTTAATATCAGATTGATGATAGGCTCATGACATTTATGTCTATGAATCAACTAGTTTTATGCAGAATCACGTTTATTTATATCTATGCATGCACTTTTGCTATTTTTCTAAGAAATTTATACAACATATTCATAACTTGATGCATTTATTAATACTCATAAATATAATTCTATCGAACTTAAATTGCATATCATTTTATTACAAGCAGTGAATAAATTTGTTAAAATATAATTTATCAGTGGAATTTGATATTCATTAAAACATTCAAATTGAATATTAAACCACTAAAAAACATCATATGACCATATATTTATGATTACACAATCTGTTAAAACAGCAGAAATTCTATCCAAACACTAGATGGCACTACTGTTTGGAAAGAGTTGCTATTATTTTAAATATTAATAATTGTTTTCATATTAAGATGTGATGAGATTTATTAGGATTGCATGCTTTATAAAGCTTCTCAATTGTAAATCATCAAAATTACTCTAATATTTTACATTCTAAGCTACTTTCTATAATGACTGTTTAATTTTATAGTTTAAAAATGCCTTTGTTTGCATACGGTTTTGTATATTATAAATCTATTTCTTCATTATTCATGTCTTCATTCGAACTCTATATATTTTGGTAAATAAAAAAAAAAACTCATAAGAAAAGATAAAAATTATATCTTCATTTTATGCATTTATTCTATTAAATATTACTGACAAGATATGAAAACATTTTATAACCTAGATATTTAAGTAATTCATATGCTGAAATTTCATTTACTTACTTTGTTACAATAATAATTATAATACGAACTTAATTTTAAACTTTGCTTGTTTGGTTAATATTCTGTAATTCAACACTAGCGCTATAAACGCATAAACACAAAGCTAATATTTATGTAAAATATTAATAGTGCAAATCCAAAGTAAACAGTAGAATAAACATTGCCGATAGTTATGCTCTAGCAGCAGATAGAATGAACCTAACATGATCACCATTTCTTATGATTGCTCATAACTGTTATTAAAACAGGCAAACCTCTCCATACAGTAGTGCCACTCAATGCAAACCAGAGTAATCAATAGATGCCAGAAGACCTGTGCATAAAATCCTTATCTAGTGCCTACTCATCCAATATCCCCAGACTAGTTTCTAGACTAGTTTCTAACTTGTGCAATGCTCTCAGATCCAAAGCTCCTCACTGACGAAAGCCACAAGTTAGAAATTAGTCTGGGGATAGTGGATGAGTAGGCACCAGATAAGGATTTCATGTACAAGCCTTCTGGCATCCATTGATTATTCTGGCTTGCACTGAGTGGTACTACTGTATCCAGAATTTTGCCTGTTTTAAAGAATGGGCATAGTAAACAATGAGATAATGAAAGATTAAAAAATCTATTAATAGGAAAAATAAATATCAAAATGAAATGTGATTTAATTTAAAATATGAAATAATTGAAAATATTAATTATCATTATATAAACGGTTGTTGCAAAAGAATAAATATTTAGGTGGAAAATGATAAAAAACAAAGATTTATTAAACTACTTTTTGTAGTTTTTTATAAAATAATAAATCTAAAAACTCATACAGCTTTTACTTAATCTCTTTTAAATCGGAGAAAAGTAAAAGAGTAAAATGGAAATGGAAACTACATATTACTGTATGGAAGAAAAATAAATTCAGTGTAAAGTATTAGCTAAAGATAAGATAATATTGTTAAATAAATACTAAAAACAAAGGAAAAACAATTTTTTCCTAATTTTATTATACATTTGTTGAAGAAACACATGTAAGTGCAGCAGAAGTGTCTATATATATATATATATATATTTTCTCCCTTATATTTTATATTATGTCCTGTACATGAGGGGCAGATTGACTTTAGGTCACATGGGTTGACAATAATTTCGGCCTCAGGGTGGCTTTGAGGTTCCATCATCAGATTTTCAATTGGATGGAGGGTTGAAGAGTGGAGTGGGAGAGATTGAGCCTGCATTAAAGTGGAGAATTGCCTTAATTTCTGCCTGTGCAATGTGAGGAGAACTGGACCAACGTGGCTGGTTGCGAATTTATTTTCTTTTCGGGTGACGTGTAAGAGGGAGGGAGAAACGTTATATATATATATATATATATATATATAGGCTGCAGAAAGGAGTTTCCTATTAACTGAAAGGAGACCCTTTGATTCCTCTTGGAGGCCTTAAAGGAACCGAGCAGGGTAAATTCCTAATGTCAACTCCATACGTTCTTGTCATTGCAGCTGTTATTACTATGTGATTATTCATATAGTATACGAACATGGATGGGCTGCTCACCAACACGCATTAGCCAGTGTGGTGAGTTTATTGGCTTTTTACTTCTTAGTTTAAGATCAAGAAACACCATGGTCTTTCTTCTCAGTGCCTGATAAGGCAGAATGAATGTTTTGTGTAAATGATAAATATTTTCCCAATACATATATATAATTATAACAGACAAAAATAAAACATGGCACTTATTCCCAGGAGGCTGTAAAGTCACCAACCAAGGCAGCAGTTGGTGGCCGAAGGTGGAGGGTGCTAAGAATCCCCTGATTGTGGACCCAGGCTGCCATTTGATGACGACTTTTTATTTAGGTACTTACAACTGCACATCACTTTCAAGTGAAGGAAGATTGCAAGAATTAGAAGAACTCTCTTATATTAAATGGGACATTATTGGACTTTGTGAAGTTAGAAGAAAAGGTGAAGAGACAATTGATTTAAAAAGTGGACATATAGTCTATTATAAAGGCACAAATATTGGAAATACAAGTGGAGTAGGATTCATTATAAATAAAAAGTAGAAGAACAATATTGTGGAGATTGATGGTGTGTCAAACAGAGTGGCAAGATTAGTTATACAACTTAATAGCAGATACCAAATGCAGATAATTTAGGTTTATGCTCCAACAAGTTCTCATAGTGATGAAGTAGTAGAAGATTTTTATATGGATGTACAAAAGGCTTTTGATCAGAGTAAACACCATTTTAAAATTGTTATGGGAGACTTTAATGCTAGAATTGGTAAAAAAAATGAAAGATGAAAGTGCTGTGGGTAATTTTGGTTATGGTAATAGAAATGAGAGAGGACATAGACTTGTGGAGTTTGCAGAAAAAGAAAAACTTTATATTATGAATTCTTTTTTTGAGAAAAATGTTAAAAGGAAATGGACATGGAAGCATCCAAATGAAGGTACAGCAGAATTGGATTATATTTTGAATAACAGGAAATACATATTTCAAGATTGTAATGTTCTTAATAAATTTAACACAGGAAGTGATCATCGATTAGTAAGGTGTAAGATACGTGTTAATGTAAAACTAGAGAGACAAAAATTATTAAAAAAAAACAATATTTACAGTTGATATTCCTAATCTTCAGAAACATTCTAATGAATTTAAATTAGAACTTCCAAATCGGTTTCAAGTATTAGTAGATTTTGAACATGATTCAGATTTGAATGAAATTAATATGAAAATAACTGATACACTTTTGAAAACTGCAACAAAGATAGCTGGTAGAAAGAAACAGCAATTGACCAATAAAATTTCTACTGAGACTAGAGAATTTATGAAGAAAAGAAGAAATATGAAGATATACAAAAATGATGCATTAAAAAGAATTGAATATCTCGAATTTTGTAAAATGGTGCGGAAAAGAGTTGAAAATGATATAAGAAAGTATAACTGTGAACTAGCAAGGAAAGCTGTAGAAGAAAATAAAAGTCTTAAGAATGTAAAACAATATTTTGGTATTGGTAGGAAATTTATATCTGCAATAAGAAAAAAAGATGGAATTAATACTAAAAGGAGAGATGACATCATGAAATTGGTAGAAGATTTTTATCAAGAATTATATAGTAATAAAGAACAAGTACCTCCTATATCTATTACATCTTCCGAATTGCCCAGAATTTTAAATGAAGAAGTGAGACAGGCAATGAAATGTATGAAGAAAAGAAAGGCTCCAGGTAATGATGGAATTATAATTGATATATTAAAAGAAGCAGGTGAAGAAATAGAAAAAATTTTAGCAAAGTTATATACCAAATGTCTAAATGATAAAAATGTACCAGATGATTGGAAGAATGCAGTAATAATATTAATATTTAAAAAAGGTGATAAAGAAGATATTAGAAATTACAGACCTATCAGCCTTTTATCAGTTTTATATAAAATTTTTACCAAGATAATTACTACTCGTCTACAGAGAACATTGGATTTCCACCTACCAAGAGAACAAGCTGGATTAAAAGTGGTTTTAGTACAGTAGATCATATCCAGGTATTGAGAGAAGTTATAGAAAGGACAAATAAATATAAGTTGCCATTATGCTTAGGATTTGTAGATTATGAAAAGGCATTTGATTCTATAAACATTTCTTCAGTGATTAAAGCATTAGATCATCAAGGTATAGATCCAGGATATTGTCATATTTTAAAGAATATTTATAAAAATGCAACAGCAACAATTAGATTACATAATGACACTGGGAAAGTCAACATTGAGAAAGGTGTAAGACAATGTGACTCCATATCTCCAAAACTTTTTACAGCAGTGCTGCATGAAGTATTTTGTGAATTAAAATGGGAAACTAAAGGAGTGAAAGTAAATGGTGATTATTTAAGTCATTTAGATTTCACAGATGATGTAGTTGTTTTTGCAAATAATGCTTCAGATCTACAGGAAATGTTGCAGGAATTATCAGATGAAAGTAGAAAAGTAGGACTAAAGATAAATGTTAAAAAGACTAAAGTAATGTTTAATCGATTTGCTCAAAATATGAAAATAAAGGTTGATTATGATGAATTAGAAGAAGTTAACAGTTACAAATACCTTGGTCAGATTATTAATACTGATGGAAACATAATGGAGAAAATTAATCATAGAATTAAACTTGGTTGGAGTGCTTTTGGTAGAAATAACTTGATACTAAAAGGAAATATGCCTATGTGTTTGAAAAGGAAGGTTTTTAACAAATGTGTTTTACCAGTTCTTACTTATGGATCTGAGACTTGGACACTTAATAGAAGAGCAATTCAGAGACTTCAGACCACTCAAAGAAGTATGGAGAGATGTGTGTTGGGAGTAACAAGAAGAGATCGTAAACGCAATGTATGGGTAAGAGAGCAAACAGGTGTTACTGACCTCATTGAAAAAATTAAAAGATTGAAGTGGAGTTGGGCTGGACATATTGTTAGAAGAGATGATAATAGATGGACAATTGAAATTTTAAACTGGATTCCAAGAGATTGTAAAAGACCCAGAAAGAGACCACATGTGAAATGGATGGATGAAATAAGAGAGTGTGCAGGGGTGATGTGGAGAAGAGAAGCTAAACATCGGAGAAGATGGATTAACTTGGAGAGACCTTCATCCTGCAGTGGATTGATAATGGTTGATAATGATGATGATGATATATATATATTCTGATACCCTTATTTATTTCAAAAAGTATTCAAAGAAAAATAAAATAGAAATATTTCTAAGTAATTTTTTTAACAATATATCATGTTGTCTAGAAAATACTTTTCACTATCATCATGGTTTAAATTTTTATGATACATTTATGGAACTTGTGTGATGAGAGTTTAAAATTACTTTTAAAAAAGTGATTGGTTTGTTAACTCAAAAGTTCATCTGAAAATTCATATCAAGATTCAATACTGAGCTAAACTGCAAACCATAGATGTTGAACTCTAAAATCCATAACTCAACACTGCACCAAGCCAAAATTAATGATGAGGTGACTTTAGAATTAGAAAAAATGAAGGAACTCCATTTAATAATCTGTCATTCATTAAATGTAGATTAGATATTGTAAAGGTTAATACACAACTGTTTTATTACAATCAAGTTTAATATTTGTTTTCAGATTTTTTATGTAATCAATGAAAAACAAATCACATTTCAATATCTGATATTTAAAACATAGATGAAGCAGCAATGGATCAAGAAGAGAGCTTTATGATGGGAAAAAACATCATATCGGAGTCAGAAAGTTATTGGCTTATAAAAAGTACATTAAAGTTAGCAGTAAGCAAATGTGACATAAATCTCACAAATTTAGTCCTTCTGGAATTTTTTTTTTTTGCAAAAAAAAAAATCTATTACATGAAGTGTTTATTAATTATTTATGTTTACAGTAAACTTGCATTACAATATGGTGAAGAGAATTGCTCCAGGAAATAAAATTTCTGTAACATTTTATTAACCACAAAAAGGAGCTAAAATATAATAAAGAGGTAGTATATTCTTAAAACTACATGAGAAGTTAGATCTGTATACTATAAGTGTAAATAATCAATGGACACCATATGTTAAAGCTATTATATCCATATCTCCAGATTAATTTCTGGTTATTGCTGTTGTTAGTGAAAACTCAACATTCAAACTTAGTCACTTATGTATCTAACAATCACTTTATTTTTTCTTATATTATTCAATTTTTCAGCCTAAAATTTAAAAGAAAGTAAGTTATTGAACTCAAGCAATGGATTACATTATGTTGCTGTTGGAATTTAACAAAAAACTAATGATAAAATATAGAAATAGTAGAGTTTAAAAAAACTTTTAAATTTGTCCATAAAAATGAGATATTAGAAGTTGGAGTTTGTTTGAGACACCTAAGAACAATCATCAAAAATATGTATAATGAAAGTTTAAAACTAATGAGGTTCTAAAATTACAAGAATAATATTACAAATAATACATATTCTTAAGCATAAAAATTAAGAGCATATGCTAAGTCATATCATGTAAATAATAGTAGAGCAATAGGACATCCAGGCATAGCAGAAATTAAAGAAACAAAAACTTTAAAGTATAAATATGGAAAGGAATTAAAAGGATATATATTTTTCCAGTGAAATAAATATATTGTATAGAGAGCAACAATATTCTATTAGTATATTGTTAATGTTATACAAGTTTAAAAAATAAGATAATGCTATTGAACATTCACCCCACCTAGAATGATAAATAGAGAGAGACAGAAAGAATTTTGTCACAATAAAAATGACAATATACATAGAGAGCTATAAGATTGATGTGGAAGATATTTTCATATCATATGAATTAAACCCAAAAGAAAGAAAATAATAATCAAAAGTCAAAGCAGTTAAGTTTTCTATTAACATATTGTCTAAATAGGATGTAAAGAGATAATAAACCTATATCAAAGACTAAAAATGAAATCTATATTTTTGTCTTATTGTCCCATTATTAATCAGGAAGCCAAGATATTAGTGTAAGGCTAATTGAATAAATAAATTGTTTACTATATATAACTAATCAAAGGTGTTTTTTTTTTTTTTTAAAGTTCAGTAAGTTTTGTATTGTTCATTTGGGAAAAATAAATATCTTCCTTAAAAGTTATAGATTCCAATATAAAAAGCAATCAAAAGTCTTAGCAGGATTTTTACAAAACCTCAGATTTTCTTTTTTGCTGAAAGGATATAAACAAGTGTGTAAAATGTTGATCCTTGGTCAAAGCATGAGGACTAGAAGTTATATCTTTATTTGATAATAAAAAAAGGTAAAGATAGTAGTGATTCAAATGTTTTAATAAAGGTACTGTAATGGTCAAATATGTACATTCACGTAACAAAATCTAGTTTTAGTAAATCATCCCAAGGCTGACCAAAATACGGTGGTGGAGACCACAGGTCTGATATAGCCATAGTTCCTCACTATTGCTCAAAGATTTACCACCTTACGGATGACACATAAGTTTACAGCAGTATTCTTCTACCTGCCAGCAATAGAACATCAGTAAAGCAGAGAGTATGGAGAAAGTTGACATTCTATCTAGTATAGCGATATAGATAGCATGTGGCTAGGATATGATTATTAAATAAGGAAATGATTCTTAGTAATGACTAAATGGTGAGATGATGAGCTGATGAGAAAGACTGAGACCTGAAACAAAGTTAAATTTAAAATTAATTTAATAAAAGTTAAATATTGAAATAATAATTAAAACAATAATTACAATGACTATAAGCATTGTCTCACTCACAGGTGATTAAGGGATAGTTTACATTTAAGTTTGGGTTCATACACAGGTGATGGTATAGTAAGTACAGTTATTTATGGCTGAGTTATACTTAGTTTGGTTTACATATATACATGGTAGGTAAAATCACTTGCAGGTGATATCAAATCGCCAGTTCCAAATTATTTGGTTTCTTCATCATTATCAACCATTATCAATCCACTGCAGGATGAAGGTCTCTCCAAGTTTAATCCATCTTCTCCGATCATTAGCTTCTCTTCTCCACATCACCCCTGCACACTTTCTTATTTCATCCATCCATCTCACATGTGGTATCTTTCTGGGTCTTTTACAATCTCTTGGAATCCAGTTTAAAATTTCAATTGTCCATCTATTATCATCTCTTCTAGCAATAGGTCCAGCCCAACCCCACTTCAATGTTTTAATTTTTTCAATGAGGTCAGTAACACCTGTTTGTTCTCTTACCCATACATTGCATTTTCGATCTCTTCTTGTTACTCCCAACATACATCTCTTCATACTTCTTTGAGTGGTCTGAAGTCTTTGTATTGCTCTTCTATTATGTGTCCAAGTCTCAGATCCAAAAGTAAGAACTGGTAAAATACATTTGTTAAAAACTTTCCTTTTCAAACACATAGTTTCTTACATATATGTATATCACTCGCAGGTGATGATTTAAGGTATAAGTACTTCCGGTTTTATATATAGCAGTTTAATCACTCACAGGTGATCATAATTTTAGATTACAACTATTTCATTTATCCAGCTATATATATATATATATATATATATATATCTATCCATATATATATATATATATATATGTCTATCACTTGCAGGTGATAAAGAAATTATAGGTTTGAAGATACATTTTCATGAACCTTAATGTTACATTATAACTTAGTGAATTTGCTCTTGACTATCTATGCCTAGTTTATGCTATATAATAGGATTTAGACTTGCTTTAGAGTTAGTGGAAGTGGACATAAACATGTATAAAGAACATATTTTACTTAGCATGAATAATCAATATATTCTCTATACAGCTAATATGCATATTAAATTGGATTTGAATTCAGATCAAAGCTGAAACTAACAATTATAATGGCGGATGAACTGATGATTGGCAGTCAGATGTCAGATACCAAGGCATATATAAAATATACAATTATGAGTCCCTGCATCTCTTATATGTGCCTATTTCATGGGATTTTTACCAAGTAACGGTTCCCTTTTACCGAACTCATTGCTGTGGAAATAAGAGACATTTAGTCCAGATGATCAAACAACTAATTAGGTAGGGAGTTTTATGCTCTATCAACTGAGGATGCAGAATGGGGAGGTCCGAACCTGTCCACCATCTGGAGAAGAGAGTTGTCTGAGCTAAGAATAATGGTGTAGCCCTAACACATATGCCCATTAAAGAATACAGCAACAAGTGAGTATGCCATAGCATTTCTTAAGGACACATATGTACCGCTGACAACATTATTATATAAAAACAATTTAAGATGCTAAACAATAGTTTCCTTCATGAAATTACTGTATATCAGTTTATATTATAGTATTTATAATTGTACTATTAAGGAAAGCTTATGAATCCAATTTATAAAGCTCTCTATATAGGCATTTATATTTCTAGGGAGGATTACAGCATATTATGAAAAATTAAGATAAATAATTATAGATTTATGCTGTATTTCATCACTTCAACTGAATATTACTTAAATATTATATTTTAAAGCAAATCTATCTTAGAATAACTGTAAGCTTCTAATTATATCTTAATTAAGATATTTTATCCATTTCAAAACAGAGTTTTGGTTTGTGCATCAATATACGTGAAATTACACATATACACTAAATTACATATATATGCATGAGAATATATATACTGACTTCTCACAAAGGATTTTACTAAGAGTAAAACTCGGTTTTGAATAAATATAGCATAAATAAATACATAATTGCAAATAATAAGATTTGGCATAGATTTAATTAAAATAAATGTAAGATTTAAAATAAGATAAGATTTCATGTAAGTGAAATCTGGAATTTGGCTTTGTTTTAACTACTTAATACTGCAACAACTGTGGTAATCTAAAGTTATGATAATAATTATAAAAATGACTGTTTATAAGCAGTCATACATTCATCTGATCTTTAGAAATATGTTTAGAGATTTTATAATCAATGAACATTATGCTTTAAAAGATTAATTTCTGTATTTAATACTTAAGAAATATAAAACAAATAATTATAAGCTTATCAAATATTATTCAAAAACTGATCATTAGTGGATTTGTACATACAAACTCAGCTTTTCTTATTAAGCATTTCCTAAAAGAATTAAGTATTGTTAAATTTATTCATTAAGATACCTTCAATCTTAAATTTCCAAAGATTTAAAATTGTGAATACTTAAATGATTACACCTAGATAGTTATTTCTTAGATCCTTTTAAAGACTAAGAACTATAATAATAAAGAATACAATATAATTATGGTATTTGTTTAATTTTATAATATTTAAAGTATTATGGGTATATAAAAGTTTTCAAAGAAAAAAGGTATGGTAAAGAATATACTGGTAACATATTATATATGAATGTAATTTAATATATATGTATGTTAGTAATTTCTGTACCTTGGAGATCAGTTAATAAACTTTAAGTTAACTAAAAATCATTTATGGCCAAGTTAATATTTAATATTTTATATATTGTATTGAACTCTTGATGCAGCCTCATGATTTCATATAATAAAGGTATATAGAGTTTACAATTAAATATTTATTAAAATTACTATTATTTTTTACATAAAGAGACACTACACAGCTTACTTGTAGCATTGATAACAACATAAATATTATTGTTTATTTGTGATAAACTCCAAACAATGCCTTACTATAATTTTTTATGATAATATAAGCTTATCTGGGATAATCAGGTTAAGTTAAATTCATACTTTTGTGAGAATAAGATATAAGTTGGGTTAATATTCTGCTCTTTTATAAAAGGATTTAGTTTATGAGTCTGATATCTATAAGAAAAGGTTACTATTACTTTAATTCAGGCTACATTAAAACATTCTTGTATTTTGGTTATTGCAAATACTTAAGTCTTTAAGTTAATGTTGTGCAATCCTATCCAATGGAATGTTCTTGTTATCAAATCACATTCCTATATATATATATCACAAATATTTATTACTAAAGTAGCAAGTATTTATTAAGTATAGTATTAAAATATTATTTATCATCTTTTAGAGAACTTATTGTTGTTATTATTATGTTTATATATTGTAGCCTTTCTATTTTGTTACATGATTTTATAAATGTATAATACAGCCAATTTTATATCAAAATTTTAAATTTTTATAACAGTTGTTTCTAATATAATATTTTTGTATTTAAAATAGTTTAAAATGAACTGTTTATTTGATATAAAGTGAAGCTAAGTTATTTTAAAGCAATATTATTTAAATTTATCAATAAAGTTAAGAGATAGAGTAATATTTATAATTAAATACTAGTAAATGTTTATTAAAGTGTGTAACATTATGCTAAAACAATAATAATAGTCATAAAAATCATTATTATATAAGTTTTAACAGTTTATTTTAAACAATTATTATTTAATTATTTTAAATTATCTTAAATAATGATGTAATTATTAAGGTATGCAATGTGTGTTAATATTTGTGTACAGGCATTCTTGCTAAATTAATTACTGTTACTTCTTTGTTGCTAAAATTAATTTATTATTTGTATTAGTTTTATGTGATAACTTAATTTCTGTATCAATTTATCTTAAAAGTGTATCAAAATTATTATTGTAATTACCTAAACAGTAGTTTTTATATTTGAAATTTAAGTGTCATAAAAAGTAGCTTATTAAAAATGTATTTTAAAAATAGTATTTAAATAAAGTTTCTAAATTAGTTTTTTTTTAAAAAAAAAAAAGCCAGACAAAATTAATTTGTATGTAAATATTTATTGTCTGAGACTTCATTGACAATTCGGTAAGGATTAATTATGGACATAAATATAGGAGTCATGTCATTGTTGGGGTGTCCATTAAATTTTTAAAATCAATCAAGTAAATTTTAGGAATAAACTTTATACAATCATCTTATCCTGAATTGTATATATTAGTATTTATCCACAAATTGCAACAATTAGAACACCTTGTAAGCTAAATATGATTTTGGAAACTGAATTCTTTTGTGTTTAACTGTGATTGTCTTGTTTATTTTAAATGCCATCCTTTTTAATAGATGTGAATCCACAATAATGTAAACCTTGAAAATTATATACTTTTCACAAAATATGTAATCATACAAAACTTGTACTGTTAAGTTAATATGAAAAGTTGATATATCTTTTCCACTGCTAATGTTAGAATAATATGTGCAAAGAGATATGATAGGAAAAGAAAATACAAAGAAGCATTGGCTATTGCTAAAAATCCTCATTCCATTAATATAAAACATTTCTGCATACCACTGTCGAAAACATGGGACATTTAATTTACATAAGGCAGTCTATTTGCATATTGATCTTTATCACTATATGTACTTATTCTTAATGATGCAGTTACTCTTAACACTATGATTCTGGCAACAACTTTCAAAAAGATGTCAAGCATTGTTAACCGAGAGGTCATCGTAACCACCTTGCAAGCAAGTAGTTGGTTGCAGATGGGTGTTGGTTCGCATCCTGGCTGATGCTATGACATATGAAAAAAAAAAAACTTTCAAAAAGCTAGCTCAATGCTCTTCAGTTTTGTGTATTATATTTATCTTTTTATATTAACTAGAACAGTACAAGTTTTGTATGATTACATATTTTGTGGAAAATGTATAGTTTTTGAGATTTACACAATGAAACCAATCAAATTTACTAAGTATCATCATCCATTGGCTGTTAGTACTATTGGTTCTATGTTATTTATTCCACTCAATTCAATTTAGATAATATGGAATCTAGACTAGTCCATTAGTTGAAGGTAAATCATGATATAACATTTTCTCATACTGATTAAAATTAACCCTGGAAGAATATAGTCATTTAGATGCTTTGGTAAATGACTTCATCACATTCTGGCTTTATTAGGTTTGGTGACTTCATCAGAAGGTCCAGTGTCTTTATTTTATAGATTTGAAAATATTCAACTTAATAGACTCATTATTGCTGGCAGGTGACTCTTCATGATTGGCTGATAATTCTTTACTTTTGGCTCATGACACTTCACTATTGACTGATGATGTATAGTTCAACCTTAATTGTTTTTTGCCTGTGGTGTTAATAAACATCTGCTGTTTGAACAATTACTGTTTGTAATTCAATTTTATTATAATGCTGGAACCCTTTTGGTGATTCTCTTGGACATACAGCATAAGATTTGAGCACCTATCTAAATTTTAGCACTTTTATATGTTTTTCCATAGAGTTTAAACCCAGTTTATATTCAATAAGCTATGTGTAGACCCTATTACATTTTATTTTTTGTGAGCTGGATTCAATATAGTCACTTCAAAACTCAAATGTTTGAAACAGTCATGACCTAATTAATTGCTATGATTACCAGCAGACACAACAAGAAGATATAAATAGTTTATTAGGCATGATAACTTTAACACTTATTTGTTCCAAAATTATATTTGAATGCCATGACAGTCAATAATCAGTCTCCTTCTAGAATGCAAATGATGATTAATTTTCTATTAATGATAGCCCACGTGTTTTTGATATAATGGATTTTGCAGATCTGGTGTCTGTTTTTGAAAGCAAAATCAATATCTTTCACATTATTAATAAAGGAATAGATATTATATAATTTTAAATTGCCCTTTTGGCATTTTGGACTTCCTTTTTTCATTCTCTTTAAGTGTCATTTGAGCATCTTGTTTTTTCTTTTTAAAACCAGCAGCTTCTATAGGACTAACATTTGCTGTATTTACACACTGTATACCAGTGTAAACCTTTTCCAAATCATGACATTAATCTTGAAAGATTTCTATTTAACAGGGCAATCTGACTCACTGTTGATTCATCTACAGCTCCCTAAAAAAACTGTTAAATCAAACATGAATCAGTGTCCAGCAACAACTTGACTCTAAGAATGTGATCATTTTTTTTGCACAAATGAAACAATATGTCAAGTCTTCATTGAAGAAGTCAGTCAACTACAGCTTAATGCAAATTTCCTGACCATAACAACAAAAGCATCTCATTCACTTTTTTCTTCCCATTATGTACCGAGTTTAAAGTGATATTTTTCCATTATTGTTATGGGCTTAGGATATAAAAATACTGTCTGTAGAGGTAGTTCTTTGTCTAAATCAAGCTCTGCAGGCAACATGGGGAGAACCTGAGAAAGTAATGTCTTGTAGGTCTGAGATCCACATATAGACATAAATGTGGCTAAATTTAAATCAGACTTTTTGATATGATTAGCCTGCATATAGAAAAGCACTCAATCTTTGTAGGATGGCCAATTTTCAGGATATGCTAGATCACATTTCTAATGAGCCAATTTTAGACACTTTGATCTTTTTACCTCTTTCTGCCTTGAGAAAATAATATTTGACTCTGGTTTATAGTTAATGAGTAATCACTAGTGTTAGATTTTTAAAATTCTTTTATTAACAGCCAATAGTGTTAGCTGTGATTTTTTAATAACACATATTTAAACAATCCATTGAAAGGAAGACTCTGCCTTAATAAATAACCACTCAGATTCTATTCTTTAATATTTAATGACATCCTAATAATGTTTACTGTCAATATCCTGTTATGATTGTGTGAACTGTTATATTTATTATGTGATTATGATAAACACATGATTATTTTTTTCTTTATTAAAACAAATATACAAGTGCATATTTACATTATGTACAACAGTTATATATTTGCTTGATATTATTGGCTGGATTGCAATGCAACCATTAGTTTAAGGGATTTCAGAAATTCTTTTTTATTATCTATCACTCTCAGGTGTACCATGACAGCTCACCTCATGAATAGATATGGTGACATTTCTGGCTATCCTGTGATAACTTGTCCTGGATCTGAATGAAGTTCTACAGCTTCCAGTTCTAAAAAAAAACTTGTTACACTGCTTTAGATTCTAGAAGCTACCAGTTCCAATATAAACTCTTGCCTTGCATATTACCATTCAGATTTGACATTAAATTGTTGTTGCTTCCCTTCCAACTGGACTAACTATTTATAGCCATATCTCCTTTCATAATGAAAAGAATTTGATTAATTGAGCATTGTCACCCATTGGCCTGTTATTACTAATGGATATATGTTATTTATTCATGATCAATCAGATCAAGATAAGATGAAATCTGTTCTAGTCAATCAGTTGGAGGTAAGTTGAGATATAATCTACAATCAATTGTGTCAAAATTGTGAATAGGGTAGTTTTGACAATAATTTTTATAGAAATGCTTTATTCTCTAACATGAAGGTCCGTCCAACTTCACAAAAATATAGAACATACATTCTATGATTAAGTAAACAAATTAAAATAATTGACGAAAATCAAATTTCCCTTCTACAAATATTATTCCATACAATTATATTTTCTATTCATTATAAATATTCTTATTATTATTACTACTAATTTTATTGTGACAATGTTAATTGTATATTGCAAATATTTTATTAATACTATTATTTTAATTAAATTCAATATTATTTTTACTTGTTTTTATTTCAAATACATATTATAATAAAATTTATTACATATGATATTTAAAAAATTGTAATTAAAAAAATAATATCAAATATAATAATATTAATAATTAGAATATTTATAATTTGATTAAAGTCTGATCTAATGTTCCCATTATTTTGATGTCTACTTAATCATAGTATGAATATATACCTGAAGATTACCAACAGAGATGTAAAAATTATATAAATCTTAAAATTTCTGTGTTTTTAATCAAATGGATAGGATGTTGTGCATTAAAAACACAACTGAAATAGAAGCAAATTAATAGTTTATGAGAGGGTACCCAAAACATGTCAGAGTTTTATAATTAAATTTTTATTTTATTTTTATTTTTAGATATTGAAAATAGAACTTCCTTCAACATACAGTCTATTTATTGCATTGCATAAATCTAAATGTGTTTTTCACTTTTTAAAGTAGTTTGGAAGTTATTGCAAAGTGATATCTTTTAATGTTTGTGTCATTTCTTTTTTATCACTTCTAAGTTAAACCACCAATATCACATGATCACCATCTTTATGCTTATTTCTTATTTTTTGTGCAGTGCTCTCATATCCAAGACTCGTCACTGATGAAGGCCACTAGCCAAAAACCAGTCTGGGGATGTTGGATGAGTAGGCACTAGATATGGATTTTATATGCAAGCCTTCTGGCATCCATTGATTACTCTGGCTTGCACTGAGTGGCATTGCTGTATGGATAGTTTTGCCTATTTTAATAACACTTCTATGCTCACAAAAGAAAATTTTTGAAGCATATTTTCATTCAGCAGAATAATAAGAAATCACACAAAGTGAGATCGGGTAAATGTAGTTAATAATAAGCTGAGCCATGCTGTTTTTAATTAAAAATTGTATCACATTCAAGGATTTAGGAGAAGGCACATTGTTGTGGTAACACTTGCACTCTCCATGTGGTCAAAAATTGGGATTCTTTAATTTTAATGAATCACACAAATTAATGTCTGATTATTAGGAATGAATTTGTAAACTTATGTTTTCTCCAGGACAACTTGATAATTTTTGGCTATTATAAATATTGACAAGTAAGGGAGCACTTAACAAAAACTTTTAATACACTACAACATGACTTCTTGGTGGTGATAATTGGCTTATTTGTTCATAGGTGGTGGACCTGCAAAAGACATCTAATGGCAGAATCATGCACTACAATGAGTATCTTCTCTAGAGAGCAATTCTGATAATTTTTGGGTAACCCCTCATTTATGAAGTGGGAAAGAATTTAATGAGTATTATTAATAAAATATAATTAATATTATTTTAATTAATATTGCTTTTAGGTTATTAATTTTGTATTATATATATATATACATATATATATATTGTACCCTCACTTCCCAGAAATATATAATTATAATCACTTGATCTAGCTCAGATAAATAACTATGTTTATCTAAAATGTATCTAAATTAATAATAACCATATTTTTAAGAATATCAATGATTAAATTAACTTAATTTAATAAATAATAATATAGTTCTGGTTTATAAAATGAAATAAACGAATATCTAATCAAATCATGAGACTATGAAGTGAGTTTACAAGTGGCAGAGTGAATACATTAAGACAATCTCCCACTGGATATCACCTTAATGGCATAAGAATACTATCCTTATTCCTATTACTTAAATACCACATTTGTAGTACTCCTACATCTTTAATCAAAACTAATTAAGTAAATTACCTTTAACAAATTAATTTAAATATCTTTCTCAAAACTAATTTAACTCAAACTATCTCAGGTTCTTTTAAAATAATGATACATTAATCATAACTTTTGTAATCAAGTATGATAAGGGATTTAATATCATTCCTAACTACAATTTAATAATATTAATAATAACAAATAGTAATACTAATCTTTAATCTATAATTCATTCTCCTATCTTTCTATTTATAATGTTATTCTTGTATATCTTATAATAAAAATGTAATATAATTTTCTATTATCCATATGGCATTTTAAGTAAACATGTATGATATGATATTATAATCTGAGAAAATGTGGCAATCGTTACTAAGATAATTTAATGTAAATCTTTGGTAATTATTCCATGACCATCATAATAATGTCATAAGTAAAACTTCTTAAATAAAATATATCAATAAAATAGTATAACTCTTAAATAAAAATTTTATTTATGATGTGCAAATATTATGTCTTAATTATGATTATCTGTGATTATGTAATTGTGATGTGAAGAAATTGATTCAACACCAATACTTATAAAACAATTTTAACAATTTTATTAACAAACTTAACAATAAAATTATTTACATTATTTACATTTTGATAGAATTCTATTTATTCGTATTCAGGTATTTTTTCAAGACAAATCAAATGACTTAAAACATAAGATACAAAACATTTCTTACATAAAATATTTCTCATTTTTAAAATTATCATTATATAACTTTTATTACAGTTATTCAATATTATTACTTTATATGTTTTAAAAAATATAGGTAATACTTTTACTATGAACTTATCCTTGTTATTTAGTTTTTAAAAATTATTTA
Source organism: Epiperipatus broadwayi (assembly GCA_028023455.1). Taxonomy (NCBI): domain Eukaryota; kingdom Metazoa; phylum Onychophora; class Udeonychophora; order Euonychophora; family Peripatidae; genus Epiperipatus; species Epiperipatus broadwayi. The sequence goes on along the minus strand of JAQFVV010012394.1, from coordinate 7,153,625 downwards.
TTATTCTGTATAGTCATTTTTCAATAATATTCATGTGAACAACCTTAATTCATAGCATACCATCAAACTAAGCTACTTACTAATTATTACTTTAAACTTTAAATATTATGGATGTATTAGTGTGTTGTTATAAACTTATTTTTGTAAAACTTATGACTACTTTCATTCATTCAACACGATTCAGTTTATTACATTTAATCATAAATAAAAATATGCATTATAAGTATGTCTTTTTTAAAAATTCTTAATAATTAAGTAATATCATTATAAATTCTTTTAAATTGTCAACTATTTATTTTCTAAAAAAAAAAAAAAATATATTATTTTAACTATAAAAGTTTTATGATTCTTTCACTGATGAAATTATGTTTTTATAATTTTTACACTTATTATAATCTAAGCAACATAACTTATCTTATCCAATTTAACAATTCTCTATTTCCAAACCTATTTATTATTTCAATTTTAAAACAACCATCTTTTACAATGTAATCCACTAAATTTTAATAGCACGTAAACTAGTAGGCATATGGGGTAAACTATAACTTCAACTTAACCTTTTATCAACTATCCATCATGGGCACAGTGTACATGAACTGAGGTATAACTTATTTGTTTAATAACCTCTTCTACCAAGTATAATGTCCAGGCTATTCATTCAGCACTATGGCACATTAAGCTTTAACACATAGAAAAATAAACACTGCCATGAACATAAACAAGATATAAGGCTATGTTAGCTATACTTGTATAAACATCAATATAGTGTATTCTTCTTCCCATATAAATAAAACCTACATACAATATTCTCCTGGTCTTATATAACCCAATACTAAGATATTAGCATTTAAATTCACCAATTTACATCACTAAATTCATCCTTATTTTTATAATAACAAATAAATTCATTTTTAGAATAACAGTCTAACTAACTAATAAGACAAGATTATTTCATTCTTTAATAGTTCTCAAACTTTAGCACAAACAATCAGAATCAGTGTCATATTTTTAACACTTTAAATTATTCAACAAAACATCCAATTCAGTTTTAATAGAGTCATATACTTATATTTTTTTTATGTTTAAATACCTTTACGATATCATTAAAATTATGCATATTCTTAAATAACTAAACAAATGATAAATTATGTGTAGGTGTGTGTTTTATATACGCATCCATCTGTACAAAATAACAAACACATTTTAAAACTATTAATAATTTGCATTATTACCATAAGTAATTTCTATTGGCAATTACTTAGTGATGTCATCTGGAGTACGATCTAAATAAACATTTTATTATCGTTTATTCCCCATTATCACACTTTAAAATATACTAAGTTAAAGATTTTTTTTTTTTTACAATAAAAATACTATGAATAAATATTACTATAATTGTGTTAGTAAAAAATTAATTCTAAAACCATATTTACAATAATTTCATTAGAATTTCTTATGATGAAATGTTCTTTTCTTGATAATAAGTTCATTACATGAAGTATCTTTTCTCTTGGTAAAAAAAACATTAATACACACTTTTGATGTCAATAATCATGCATGCTCCGGTTCTTAACGTTGTAATATATAATCCAAACTGACAGTTCAAGTTAAATACGGTATGTTTACTTTTATTCTATTAGACTTACACTAATATAATTAATATTTTTCTTATCTCCAAAACTTTAAAATCTTTAACGTGTATTATTAGGTAAATATCTAATTTTAAATACTCTTCGTCAAAATGATTTTCCAAATTCTTGTAACTTTTCCATATTTTCTGAGGTTTAATATCTTCTGATACAACCAATACTTCTCCCAATATTTTCAAATAACTTAAATTATTTTCCCAAATAATTTAATATACTTTTGTATGTCCCGCATACCTTAATGACTGACTTGTAATATTTTTTTAAATATGATATAAGTCACATACTTGCAAATGATCTTATATTTTCTAGAAAAAATTCAATTTTAAAATATTTCCAATATTTCTTCAGAAAGAAATATCTCCACGTTCTAAAATAATTGTTCGGTCATATTTAAAAGTTTTTTTTCCTTTAAAAGTATTTTTCCATTGTGTTTTAAATAATTTTTCTTCATAAAATATATTATCTCATTTAACTTTATATCTTTTAATGAAAATGTTTTATATATATATATATTTTTTTTTTCGTGACGTTCTTTTTATGAAATTTAGTCGCAAATCAATATGACTTATCAACATAGGCAAAATTATATACTTTATAAGATAATATTTGAATACTTCCATTAAATTTTTTTTATTTAGTGATGACTTCTTCATGTTTAAGTTGATGACAAATTGAATGAAAACAAAGCAGCTAAGTACGGAATTATTTAATTTTTTAGCCAAACATTTCTATATCACGATCTTGTAATAATAAACTGCTGTATTTTTATAAAAATTGAAGCTAAATAAAATGGATTATTACACTACTAAATACTTTACTGAAAATTGTAGAAATACTACGATGTTATAATAGTACATTGGTAGAATGAGATAACAGCTCAATAATCGTCTGCCAAAATGTGAACATCTCTTAAATACTCCAGCTGATTCCAATTTTGATTGGTCCATTAAACAATCCTGGCCTCAAATTATCCAGGACCATGAACATTGGTTTAAAGTTAAAGTTAATAATAATTTACTAAATATTTATTTTTATTATATTATTCAATTCTTACTTAATTTTCACATTTTATTTTCACTTACTAAAGACTCCAAAATAATTTTTAAAAATCATATTTCAATATTTATTACCATTTCTACCTTTATTTTGAACTTAACATATTTATTTTCAACAAAAAACATAATTCTGATTTTATTTATTATATTCACTTTTAAAATCCAATTTAACATTTATAACAGATAATATTATTCTATTTTCGAACACAGGTGTGCATCACGTGATTTACAAAACTAAATAAGGTGCTAATAATTTAAAGACTAAAATAATAATTTAATTTATAAAATGTTACATAATCACTATTATAGCATAATTTTAAAATAATTATTTTAATATTATAAAATCAAAAAATACACTTTTCTCCCACATTATTATTTTTTAATCAAATGATTTTAAAAATATATCCATTAAATACAATTATTATTACTAAATCTATTCATTTAACTTTAAAGCATTACTTTTAAAATTTACCCTAATTATTATTTATAAGACTTATTAAATCAGTATTTATTATGGCCAGTTCTCCCAACCATACAATCTTATAATGATTTTTAGTTAACTGTTTTCTTACAAATACCAACCCAACATTATACATCAATTATTTTACTTGCCTTTACTAAATTATTCAAAGAATATTAACACGCAACATACATCATATCCTATCCAACTTCAAAATTTAAAATTTTTCAGTAAATTATTAGAAATAATCCATTCTAACCTAAACAAAAGGGTACAATATATATATATTACAGCCAGTATTGTGTTTAAAAAGGAAGATTATTAATAGTTATGTTTTTTTTCCAATTTTTACATATAGACCTGAAACTTAAACACTTAATATCAGAGCAATACAGTGGACTTCATATCATGCAATTAAGTGTTAGCAATAAGAAGGAAGTGAAATGGGAAGAGTGAATGAGAAAACATCATTAAAAGAATTAAATTACTGAAATGTAAGAAGGTTGGACCTTTATGATATTGGATGGACAATTGAAGTTTTACATTAGATCCAAAAGATTGAACTTAAGCTAGGAAGAGACTACATTGAAGATGGATGAATGAATAAGGAGATTTGCTAACTGTGGAAGAAAGGGACTACAGATCCAAGAAACTGCTTTGAGATCTTCATTCTGCATTGCATAGATAATAGTTGAAAATGATGATATGGATAAATGAATTTAAAACATGTTAAAAATAATTGACATTTATTCTTCTATACTGAAGTAGTATTTTCTTCGGCATGTTTTCAAATTTAGCAAAATAAATCAATAATATGTACCGATTTCTGGATGAATTTTAATCTCATAAGAATGTTGGTGAAGAAAGTTTCGTTCTCCATCATTGGTTGAAGAGAGGTCTTTTGATATTGTGTACACAGAATTGTTGGAGTTTTGAAACATTATTAATTATAAAAGCATTTTAAATTATTATTTATTAACTTTTTGTAATAGAAAAAAAGCACGGCTTTTTAAAATGGTATAACATGCTTATTGATTTTTTTTTAAAGTATATATATAAATATTTATATATAGTCTATTGAACAGATACAGTTGTTTTTATTGACAACTGTTATTTCTATATACAGTTCTTATAATAAAAATGGTTTGCACATGTGTGTTATGATATAAAGTTGACTATTCAATTAGCAAAAGAATAAAACAAGTCGCCTTTTTTAAAATGTATTCAGTGGTAATTTAAGTGTGTAGACTTGTTGTCTGTAAAATTTAATTTGTTTTAGACTTCATCTGTTAACTAATTCAGACAATTGATTTCTAAATTTCTTTAACAGGAATGACTTTTATATCAGTAAATCCAATATCAAAAAGAACAACCGAAAAGAATTATATAATAATTTCCTATATACACAAAATTATTACTTGTATTTTATATATACCAGAATCAACTGAAGAATAGTATTTCAGTATGAAATAACATTTTGGGAATTATTTATTTTCTTTAAACTATATATTCATATATTGCAAGGATGTGCGGTGAAACTGAAATTTTGAGTACAGTATATCTAAAAAATTAAAACAGGCCTGTTTATATCTTTAAAAAAAAAAAAAATATATATGCATATGGGAAAAATGAGTGATTGAATTGGATTAATGATTTCATATTATAAATAAATATATTAATCTTTAATTGAGTTTGAAAATTATAACTATGCTGCTAATGTTACAGTAATCTCTACCCTATTAAATGATTAGGGATAATCATCAATGGATTTTTTTATAAAGTCGTCATATCAAAGATGTGAATGAAAGAAGTTTGACAGGTAGTTTAAATTTTAATAATACATGTTGTAATTATACGAGTGAATAAAAAATAAATTTAAATTCTTGTTGATGTTCGAACCAAATACTCTTTTACTTAAAATTATATGCGTTTCCTCTGGTCATTCAACGTCAAAAAATTAAATAACAAATATTGGAAAAGAATGTTATCTGGTCCTGATTTTGAATGAAATCTGTTATATCTGTAAATAGTTGCAGATAAAATTGCTTTAGAAGTAAAATCGTGGTAAAATAAAAGTTATTATTCTAAGCATAGAAAAGTATGTGCGCACATAAAGAAGTAGAAAGAATTGAAATGTATATAATAGTTATCTAAAAACGAGTGTTAAATTATGGCAGAAGAAAATATATTAAAATGAAGTGAGAAGGAAAAGACTAAAATTGTGTAAATTGTAAATAAACTTATGAATTAAACAGAATAATGTCGAAGCAAATTATAGAAACAAAATCCAAGATGGAAGTAAGGACTAATTAAAGATTATGAATTCCTGAGGGGATAAAAAAAACCTAGATTAATTAAAATAACTTTTAATTAATAGACAATGGAATGCGCGAGACTAAAACGCAGTTTAGAAGGAGAAAGTGATTCATTTTTTTCCTGAGAGCCGGATTCACTCAGGTATATGAGACACCACCCAGCCAACTCGGGGCTGAAGGTTAAAAGTACCGACTAGGGTAATGTATAGCCCATCACAGGTTTAATATTATTTTATAAGCCTATGGGTTTTTGTAATAAGATAATTGTGGGAAATCAGTAATATATGTATTATTTAATAGACTAATTATAGATCTGTAAACTATACTAAAATTTATGACAAATATGTCTAACATTTATTTTAAGTATTATTTGTAGTGTTTTTATTATTTTGTAAAGACATAACAAAATTGGCGCAGACGTGTTCAAACTTTGTGGGTAGATTTAAAAATAGTCGGTAATAAAAAGTTTTTTTTCTTCAAGTTGAGAAAAAAGAAAAAGAAAAAAAAATGTCAATAGGGCAAGCTAGCATTGCAGAATTCGACATAGGTAGTCCGCATAAATGGCCGCATTATGTAATGCAGTTGCAAAATTTTTTCAAATTGAATTTAATTTGTGAAAATGAAAAGAAAGTAGCTGCATTTTTCTGTTTATCAGGGAGAAAGGTTATTGAAATAACAAATAAACTTTTTCAGGGACAAATAACAGATCTAATTAGTTACGACGAGTTAGTTAATAAGTTAACAGAATATTTCAGTCCTAAGCCATCATTATATGTAGCCAGATTAAACCTTCAGAAACAAAAACAGGAAAGAAATGAATCCATTAAAGAGTATGATATCGCTCTACATCAACTAGCTAAAAATTGCGATTATGGCAATTTTGTAGACCAGATCTTAATAGATCAACTACTTTGGGGAATTTGTGATGAGAGATTAAGACAGACTTTATTGTCAGAAGTAAAATTAATGTATTATAGTGCAATCCAAAATGGGATTGTATACGAATCCGTAATAGACCAAGTAAGAGAATTTTCTAAAAAAGAAGAAACTAGTAGAATAGAGATGTATAAAATTAACAAGTATGAAAAAAAAGAATTTAAAACTGATAATAAGTTTCTAGTTGAATGTTTTACTTGTGGTAAAAAAGGCCATTTGTCAAAAGAATGTAGATTTAGAAAGTAACAATGCTATAATTGTGGTGGGAAGGGCCACATAGCAAATATATGTAAAAAACGCAGAGAAAAATGAGTAGTAGAAAAGATTTTAAAATTAAGAAAAATAATAATAAAATAATAATGGAAAGAATAACCAAGATCAGTTGTTTTTGCAAATTTTAATGTTTCAGAAGAAAATTAAAATGGAAATAGATAGTGGGTCCGGGATTTCATTAATTTCTAAAAGTTGTGGAATGAAATAGTTATAGATAATCCCGGGATAGAATTACAAAAAGTATCATTAAAAATTAAAGACATAAATGGAAATCCCATTAAAATGGTAGGGAAAGTTAATGCAAAAATAACTCATAGCAAAAGGAATTACGAACTTCCAGTATATGTAATACAAAAAGATATTACTCCTTTAATAGGTCGTGATTGGTTTGATAAGTTGGGGATAAAATTTTCAATAGTTAAAAGATTTCAGTCGAGAATGAAATGTTAGAAAAATACCCAAAATTATTCACAGAGGAATTGGGTTTGATGGATATAAAACCGATTGAATTATATCTAAGTGATAATGCAAAACCTTGTATTTGTAGACCCAGAAAAATACCGTTCGCACAACGTAAAATGGCTGAGGAAAAAATTAATAAATTAGTGGAAATGGGGGTTTTGTCACCTATAGAAGAGTTGGAATGGGCTACACCAGTGGTAATATTAAACAAACCAGATGGTAGAATTAGAATATGTGGATATTATAGAACAATGGTGAATAAGTATTTAAAGAAGGGTTCATATTCCATTCCCAATATTAGAGAAATATTAAATAACTCATCGAGTGCAAAATATTTTGTAAAGTTAGATTTGAATGCAGCCTATCACCAAATTAGAGTTACTGAAAATACAGCTCGTGTGTTAATGTTGACAACTCAGTTAGGGCTTTTTAAATGTAACTGTTTATCATTCGGAATAACATCGGCTCCGAATATTTTCCAAGCAAAGTTAAACAGAATATTAAATGGTATTGAGGGTGTGCACCCATATTATGATGACATTTTAATTGTAGAATCAATGGCTGGTAGGTTAGCTGAAAAAATTAAAGTTGTCTGTAAAAAGCTATGTAATGCAGAGGTTAAACTTAACTTGAAAAAATGTGTATGGGAAATGCAAGAAATAAAGATTCTTGGGCATTTAATTACTAACAGAGGTAAAAAACCTTTACCTGAAAAAATAAGTGCAGTTAAAAATATAGACTCACCTAAGAGTGTTAAACAGCTGCAAGCTTTTTTAGGACTCATAAATTTTTTGAACCTTTTTTAAAAAATAAAGCCATGATAGCAGCACCACTGTATGAGTTGTTGAGAAAAGGTCAAAAGTGGACATGGAACGAAAGGTATGAACAATCATTTAAGGCAGTTAAACAATTATTAACATCAGATTCTTTTAGTGCATTTTGATCTACATAAAGAAGTAGTATTAACGACCGACGCATCTCATTTCGGAATAGGAGCAGTATTAGCTCATAAAACCAATGATTTAGAGAGACCCATAGCATACGCATCAAGAACATTGTCAAATGCTGAACATAATTATAGCCAGCTAGATAAAGAAGCACTAGCAATAATGTGGGCCATTAAAAAAATTTCACCAATATATTTATGGAAGAGATTTTACACTAATAACGGATCGCAAGCCATTAATAAGCATTATAGGGAAAGATTGTCCGATACGGGAACATTTAAGCCCAAGAATGATCAGATGGGTAAATATATTAAATAGTTATGATTTGAGCTTAGAATTCAGAAAAGGCAAATGTATAGCACATGCAGATGCTCTATCCAGAGTACCAGAAAATAACAAGGAGAGTGAAATAGAAGTTGAAGTGAACTTCATCGATACTTTAAATTCTAAAATGATAAATAGTAAAAACATTAAAGATTGAACTGAAAAGGAAGAAAGTTATAGAATATTATGTAAATGGATTAACAATGGATGGCCAGAAAAGAAACCGGAACAGTTATCAACCGCATTCTAGATGAACAGAGACAAACTATCAATCTGTAAATGATGTATAGTGATGGGAGATCGAATAGTGGTCCCTCCTGAAGGTAGATGGAGGGTCTTGAAAATAATTCACCAAGGACACCCAGGGATAGTGAGAGCAAAGGCTCTACCCAGAAATTATGTGTGGTGGCCAAAAATTAATGTGGATATTGACAACTTTATTAATAAATGTGAGATATGCCAAGCAGAAAGGACCTTACCAGTAACACAATATGTGTCATGGCCAAAATCGTCAAATCCATGGCAATGTATACATATTGACAATTTTGGACCTATAGAGGAAAAAACATATTTCATATTAATAGATGCAACTTCTAGATGGATAGAATGCCATCAAGTGAAATTGACAATTAGTGAGGAAACAATAAAAATACTAAAAGAAATATTTTTAACACATGGTTTCCCGGAGGCAATTGTATCAGATAAAGGACCAAGTTTTGTGAGTAATGAATTTAACCAGTGCATGGACTCATGGAATATAAAACATATATTGACACCACCATATCACCCCGAGTCCAATGGGTTAGCCGAGAGAGCAGTGCGTCAAGTAAGTCAGTTTATTAAAAAGAGTACTAGTAGGGATACATAGAAGATTGTAAAAGAATTCATGTGGTATCAAAACATACACCATCAACAATGACAAGAAAATCTGCTGCAGAAATATTATTTGGAAGAAAAATAAGAACTGGACTTGATTTCTTAAAACCAAAGAAATTCGAACAATGGGAACCAGAAGAAACAATAGAAAAATTTGGTATTGGAGACAACATAATGTGCAGAGACATGTTAAGGAAAAAATGGATAAATGGTATGATAGAGAAATAATTGTCAAAGCAAATTTACATAATTAAAGGTGAAGATAACCGAATATATAGACGTCATAAAAATCATATTAGAAGATGGTATGAAAGTGAACAAAATACTTACGATGGGCAACAACAAATAGAGATAGCAGACAAACCTAAAGATATAAAACAGAATGAGAGAAATACGAATATTAAAGCACACGAGGAAATGGTTATAGAAGAGACAACGGAAATCGATAACAGTTTTCCTCAAGAGGAAAAAAAAATCACCGAGACCAGTGCATTTTAAAAGAAAACCAGTGTATTTGAAGATTTTGTAACATCGGAAAAACAAAACTAAAGTGGGGGAGGAGTGTTATATCTGTAAATAGTTGCCGATAAAATTACTTTAGAAGTAAAATTGTGGTAAAATAAAAGTTATTATTCTAAGCATAGAAAAGTATGTGTGCACATAAAGAAATAGAAAGAATTGAAATGTATATAATAGTTATTTAAAAATGAGTGTTAAATTATGGCAGAAGAAAATATATTAAAATGAAATGAAAAGGAAAAGTCTAAAATTGTGTAAACTGTAAATAAACTTACGAATTAAACAGAATAATGTTGAAAGCAAATTATAGAAACAAAATCCAAGATGGAAGTAAGGACTAATTAAAGATTATGAATTCCTGAGGGGATAAAAAAAACCTAGATTAATTAAAATAACTTTTAATTAATAGACAATGGAATGTGCAAGACTAAAACGCAGTTTAGAAGGAGAAAGTGATTCATTCTTTTCCTGAGAGCCGGAGTGAGTGCAAGGACTTATATTCACTCAGGAATATAGGACGCCACCCAGCCAACTCGGGACTGAAGGTTAAAAGTACCGACTAGGGTAATGTACAGCCCACCATGGGTTTAATATTATTTTGTAAGCCTACAGGTTTTTGTAATAAGATAATTGTGGAAAATCAGTAATATATGTATTATTTAATAGACTAATTATAGATCTGTAAACTATACTAAAATTTATGACAAATATATCTAACATTTATTTTAAGTATTATTTGTAGTGTTTTTATTATTTTGTAAAGGCATAACAAAATCTTTTTTAGGAGACTATCATACAAACAGAGTTTTAAATCCCTTCTATATTTTATTAAAGTTTTACCATTATTTCACTGAAATCTAGTTCATGAAAACTATTACCCTAAACACATCATCCCATATATTAACTAAGTTGTTATACCACCTACTCTAATAAACATTGAATATAAAAATAAAAGTTAAATGACTACTGGCTATATTTTAAATTGATAACATATTTATTAAAATTAATATAAATAATAAAAACCTATCAATAATCACACAATAGTCAAAATTACATCATAAACTTAATATGGACTTAGCAAATTAACCGTGTTCTTTGTTAATTAAATATTAGTTTTTTTTTATTCTCCACGCTTTAAATGTACAATTATAATTTACGATTATTATTTTTAAGACCACATTATAATTGCTGCTTTTGATTCATGCATTTTGAACAATATATAAAATGGGGTGGGTGGGGGGAGATCTAAAGTTTACAATTTAAACACATTTTACTTCTCCCTATTTGGAGAGAAAAAAAATTACAAATCTGATCATTACATTAAAAGTAAAATAAAATCAATTTAATACTTATAAAGATAATATTAAAAAAAACATGTACTTTTGCTTTTTCAAATCTTTTACTCAATGATATTAGAAAAAATTTCTTACCAACATTAATTATTTTTATATATACACATCATCATCATTTTTAATCAATATCACTTCATGATGAAGGTCTCCAAGTTCAATTCATTTTCTCTGATCTCTAGTCTCTCTTCTCCATACCCTAGCACACATCATTATTTCATCTATCCAGCTTACATGTGATCTCCTTCTAAGCTTTTTGCAACCCCTTGAAATCCAGTTTAAGATTTCAACTGTCCATTTATTATTATCTCTTCTAGCAACAGGTCCATTTCAACTCCAATCTCTTAATTCTTTCAATGATTCAAAATACCTGTTTGTTTTCTTACTCATGTATATCATTTTCGATCTCTTGTTTCCCTAATGTATTTTTTATAGTAGTTTGAAGTCTCCACATTGGTTATGTTAAGTGTCAAAGTCTTAGATCCTTAAATAAGAACTGGATGTACACACACACACACATATATATATATATATATATATATATATCAAGTCAGCACTTAGATAATCCTAATATCAATAACAATTACCAATTTCAAACTGTTTTAATGGCAACTTCCTTTTAACAATATATATATATATATATGTAACAGTCAAAACACGTGTATCTCGTTAACATATTGCAGAATTCAACCACCACACAGAACAGCAGCACCATCGAGTAGCAAAGCCACCGGTAATACTGAGTTCGAACATAGTTTATCGGTTCCACAATACAATCTACAGAATAACGCCTCTGATGCGACATAAGTAAACACTTCTTTAGGCACGGTGGTCAGGGAGATGCACGAGATTCATGGGTTTTGTTTCCGAGTTGGCCAACAATCAAACGAACATTAATTAACATATATAATCGAGGAAATGTCTATAATGGGCATCGAATAAATGAAAACTTAACTACAGACGTATATTTAGAATTATTTATTTACGTATTTAATAAAAGAAAACATTATTAATGTTGGTAATCATATTTTAAATTCAAAGTCTCAATAGCTAATTGGTAATATGATATATATATAAATACATTTATTTATAAGGAGCATTTATTTATATGAAGGCGTAATCTAGCTACCTAGGGTTCTCGAGTGAGTATTTCTAATGCGTGCTGAAAGGAATTTATACTTTGCACTGCAAGAGTCATCAGTAACGGCGGACATACATTTATTTAATAAAATATTTATTTTACGACAAAGGGCAAACATTTATTTGAGAGTATATGACGAAGATAATGCCGAGGCGGAGTGATAGAGAGAATAATAAACTAAATAAAAGAACACGTGGTACGCTTTAGAAGGGCGATGTAAAATGGCAGCGTTGAAACTGCAATGCCGTGAATAAGTTATAAGGGTTTCGGGTTGGTCTCTGCCGCGACCCGAAGAGGTAAGGTATCACATTAGCATAACCAGGGACAAGCGATCCATGTCGCAATTTGCCAGCTGGCTGTGTGACGGTCATCAAGCCCTATGGGAACATTATCATGTCCGCTTGTGTAGGATGACTGGGGTTAATTCAACCCTAGAGAATCCGGAGTATTCACGGCGTGGAATGAGCCATCGGGGCTTCAAAACGTAACACATGTATAATATCTAAAAGATTGTGGTAATATTTAACTAGATTTCAAACTCGGCCCAACATTATCAACGTTGACTGAAAGAAAATTGGTGACTCTCAAAGAAATGAAATTTACATAATTATTCATTAACATTTAATAATAAAAAAAATATCTAAAAAAAAGGGAATTATTACAGCGAGTATGCCAGCTATTACGGAGTAGTAGACCCTGCATTACAATAACTGATTCTTTGAATGCGTGTCGATTTATATGAAATTTAAGTTATTTATAAAAGCAAATATCAAGCGATTATGGATTTAGCTTTAAAACTAAGACAATTATGAGAAGGTAATATTTCAATGATAATTATAAATAAAATGTAGGTTTAAGAAATACACACCTAAGAAGTGATAGAGGGAGGTTAAGCTAGATTATGTGAGAAATTTACAGATTACATGAATTCTCAAATTTTAGTTTCACAAATTTACAATTTTAACATTTAGACGTTATACAAATAATAGGAGATGAGCTATAGCTTATTATTACTAGAGTACTCTATAATTTGGAATACACACACAGGTACCTGTTTTATAAGAGGTTTTCGTCCATTGGTTTAATAGCAGATTGTTCGTAATTAGAAGTTTTCTTTCTTGTCCTGGACATGTTGTTTTATTGATTTTTTTTAACAGCAGCGGCTTTCTTGTTTATTTCAGGCAGCAGATCATTTTGGTGTTTTTACGATGGGCAAGGTGAAGCTCTGCATATGGTGGGCCATCTCCCGATGGAGAATAATTTCAGTGCTTACTCGGTCATACCTTGCACTATTAATTTATTTAAGATATTTTAGATGCTCCACTCGAGAGCAAAGCTAAAATTCAAGTGAAAGTCTCCAGCAAGTCTAAGATGGCCTCCTTTTTCTTATCTTGATCTTTTAATTTTTCTGTTGAGATATTTTTAGGTTTTATTTATCTTGCCCTCAGGATAATCAATGCTCTGCTGGTTTTAATTAGAAAGAAATTTGCTGTGCTATTGTTTGTTTTTCTTTACATTCGTTAATTACATTCTTTTGGAATTTTGCTATAATTAATTTATTATCTATCACTGACCGATGCTTTTAAATTTTCAAAGACAAAAGGGAATAAAATTATTTTAACTTTAATTAATTAATGCATCAGATTTTGTTAGAATTATTATTTAACGAAATTTAAACTAAACAACAAATACGAACTTTATAAAATTCAAAATAAATGATTATGATTACACAAAATTTATTTAACTAAAAGGAATCTAAATTATATTATTTTATCCGTATTTATTGCCTTTAATTTGAGATCGAAATGTGTGCGTGTTTATGTTGAATTCTACATATATTTATACATTTTTAATATTGTTACACACACAATTCGATACCAAAAAGTTTAAATTTGGGTGGGATAGACCGGTCAGTGAGAGACGACAGAAAAGGTGAAACTTGAGATTCGAATACGAATCTCACTGTTTCATATATATATATATTAGAAAGCCAAATTAAGTCATACATCATGTGACTTAATTTAATAAGCTTGAACTACAAATGTAATATAATGAGCATGTTAATAGCTCATAACAAGCTTTTTCAAATATGTCTATTCCCAAACCAGTTTCAAGATGCTGGTTATCGTCAGTAAGGCACTAGGATATTCAGACCTTAGATCTAAAAATATCAGCTCAAGCCCAGCATTTATCTAGCTATATAACTTAATTCACCATATGGAACTGCACTAAGTTTAGATACACCTTATATTAATAGCTTTAGCAATATAACATCACCGAAGTCTCAAGAATAAAACTATAATAGTAAGAAAAATAAAATCATACATCACATGACTTAATTAAATAAGTTTGCACTACAAAATCTAATACAATGATCATGCTAATAGCTATTGTTTTTTCTTACTATTATAATTTTGCTCCTGAGACTTTATTGATGTTATATTGCTAAAGCTATTAATATATGATATATCTGAACTTAGTGCAGTTCCATATAGCTATTTAAGTTAGATAACTGGATTTGAAGACTTAGATGTCTGAAAATTTTAGATTTTCTAATAGTTACCTATTAGATAAATGCTGGGCTTGAACTGGTATTTTTAGAACTAATATCTGAATATCCTAGCACCTCACTGATGATAGCCAACTGTTTGAAACCAGTTTGGAAATAGGGATATTCAGAACAGCTTGTTAAGAGCTATTAGCATGCTCATTATATTACATATATATGAATGTCCAAGTACTTGCACAGCAAATATTATTTTAAATATATTTTCTATTCTGAAGTCAGTAGATTATTTTCAAGTTTTGTAGGTATATTCCAGGTGATTATATAAATATTAGTTTCAAATTTGATTTCCTCCAAATTACTTAAATTTTCTGTTTTTTTTATTTAGATACACATTGGCAGCTACATAAAAGCTACATTTAACTCCATTAAAAAAATTGTGATAAACCTTTTGTTATAATCAGAAATATTGACCAAAATAGAACTATAATATTTTTTTATTATAGATTCATTGTAGGCATACTCAGAAGTACTTTCGGCATTGATATCTGGCTGAACTAATACTAACTTTAGTAATAGTCAAATTGCTATTTAAAATAACTGATATATGATAGTGAAATTATTTCTATTTATCTGTTTTTTTTTGTATAGTTTAGAGCTTATCTTTTAAAAACTATTAACATTTATTCTGCCTTAACTTGTCAAAAACTAATCTACAATAGTCATATTTTATTCAAGCTTTCTTTTAAACATCTTCACAATCTACTTCCCCATCTCTTCAAAAATAATGTTTTTACTAATTTAGATGCTAATTCAACCACCTGCATTGTGTATTTTTCAAAACATTTTTTTTTTAGTTGTTAGTTCTGAAAATAAAACAACTACTTTGCTAATTAATGTTTGACTACAAATTTAATTATTTTATTATAACATATATACTATTATGTGTAATATATATACACATGTGTATATAATTATGAAAATTCATTAACAATATATATTATAACCTACACTCCCAACACCACTCATATACATTACATGAGCGAAATGCCCAGGCACCAGTTCTATTAATGAATAGAACAATATAATAAGATATATGATACAAAATTATTATTGAGACTCTTCACTTAAGTCTATGTTCAGCTCAGCTCAGTGAGAGGCTATAGGAAGTTCAAAAGATATATGATTATAAGTAAATGAAAGAAAAAATATTACAAAACATTAAATATAATGTAAATCCTTTTTATTAATTAATTGTGTGATAAAGAATCACAATGTTTATTTGTACAATCTATTAAAATATTCTTTCAACTTAATTTCTGCCTTCATCCAAGTACAACATATATCAGCTTGCTATAATTATATAACTAAACAATTCTATGACTTGGCATATCATAATCTAAACAGCTATTTTAATGCCAGTCAAAAAATAAACAATAAGATCTCAGGGAATTTAACAAACGCAGTTGAATTAAATAAAATACATTGGTCCATAAGTTATAATTTTAAAGTATGATAAAATGCAATGAAACAAATTGACCAAAATATTCTACTGTGTTTCAATAATAAGATAATGACAGAAATAGGGTATTTTAATCTCATATCATCATCTAACAAATATACCAACTTGGCAACCTTTCTAATACGTTTATCCAGTGGCAAATGTTCCTTATAATGTTTGGATTAAGAAAACAACATTGTCAGACATCAGCAAATCTGATATCATAACTATAAAATAATATATCTACTCTATAATAGATTTATGAAATGTGGAGATGTGGAAATTGAAACACGAATGTACACAAGAATAACTTAAGACACAGTTTTTAATAAATAAACAAATCATTTATTACACTGAAAAAATTTAGTTTAACATGATATTTCTTTTTTTTACAATAGGACTACTTGTCTTACAGATTTCAAATTATCCAATAAACTTTGAGCATCAGTTTGGGATTATCCCATCATATAACATTATTTATATCCTTTTGAAATCAGAAATTAACAACAAAACTTGAATCTTCTAACTTTGCATACTTGTTTTGTTTAAGTGTTTCACTAAAAAATATCATTAACTACATAATATATTACATTGGTGGCACAATAAATATTTATGAGAGGATTTCTATTAATTAATAAAATAAATCAAGCTAAGATATTTGGCCATCAACAAAGCAACTTTTTCTAACTAATGAAACAATCATTTTTGATTACAAATATCTTTTCATGCACAACAATGAAATCATATTCATTCTGATGGTTTGATGATTTATAATTCTGTACTAAATGAATATAATGTGTTTTAAAACATTTATTTCCCAATTTAATTTCAACAACTTTATACCTTTATATATGCAATATTGTTCATATTACACGTATGCATGTGTGTGTGTGTGTCAAGCAACCATAATAGAAAACAATCTTTTCTTTTAAACTATCCATTCATCAAGAAAATATTAAATAATTATTTCATTTCAGACAATGTCATAAACCACCAAAAAAATAAGACACCAATATTATAACAAAAATTATTTTAACTATTTATCTGGCCACATATTAAACAACACAGAGCTATATATTCATGATTATACAGACTACACATTCCAAGGGAAATTCACATGAGGAGCGAATAAACTCTTTACTTAATACTTCTACAATAATTCATCTAATTCTAAAATATACTGTTGGTGGGACTTTTCCTCATCACCAAGACTCTAACAAAAACATCACTTAACTTCAAACTATCATTTCATAATACACGTATAATATAAACTAGGTTCTATTCATGGAAATTATTAAAATATACTAAATAAGCAAAATCTTTTATCCCTACAAATATTAGAATGCATCCAGATTACTTTCCATTCACAAAGCTCTTCTACATGTCTAACATTATATTTACACACTGGCAGATAAATACACACAGATAACATACTAATCCATTCAATTCTATAGAATATGACACATCCAAAATTTATACATAAAATATTCACAAACGGAACTTTATTAAACAAATGTCATAATTGTGCAAAACAGACACACACACGCATGGATAAGAATATACACACAAAAAAAATTAATTCTAAGTTACATACTATGCAGATAATATGGTAATTAAATAATACATTAAGGTATTATTTTTAATTCAAAATAAACTTTAAGTTACTTTTAGAATTTAATAGTTATAATTATTACGAACGAATTTTCTTTATCATATCTAGCAAACTATTTCAGTTATACATTCGTTGATTTTAAAGCCAAAATTCTCATTTTGAAATAATAAAATCTATAAAATAAATGTAAACCTCTCTCTAACGATATGATAAAAAAATATTTCTTTTCTCTACCTTCATAAAAGAAAAATAAGACATATTTTTATAAAATCAATTTTTACCAATGTATCCACTGCTCATGAATACGCATTCTGAGATGATCTAGGAGATCATAGTAACTCAAATTATAAATAAAACATAATAATAAGTATGCCTATCTATCTATAATATACATTAATAATGACAAGCAATAAAAAAAAATAAAGAAAGAAAAGTTATTTGTTCTGTGACTTAAAGTATAAAAAGTATGCTTGCAAAGTTCTAATCTGGGTTTATGAAATGATATGGGGACAGATTCCAAACTGAATTTGAACATAAAATGAATTTCTGTAGGCTAATCAAAATATATATATAATCATAATTTAAATATGATCCAGCACTTCCAATGTTCATAGCATAACTATTTGAGCTACTAAACCACACATAAGTAATCAATTTCTCTTTATTATGATGGAAATATAAGACATTTTAGCTACAGTTGAACAGGAATTAATTTATTCACTCCGTAGTAGTTTTAAATTAAGTAAGTCATTGTTCTGAATAAATTTTTTAAATAGCATTTGACATTTTATAATCTAGTATATGCATAGTTTATTTTTTTAAATATTGCCAATTAAGATATCATGATTCATTAGTAATTCCACAATTAATACTTTATTATTATAGTGCATTTTTATCGAAGAGACCAGAAATTGCACAGCATTTCTGTCCTTCCATCCGATTTAAGTAAATATTTAATGAGAACTTTCCTTTGGTTATTTGAAATAATTCACATTTTTATTTTTTTCATTAAATACATATTATTTTTAGAAATACCAGATAAATAAATACTGTCACTTTTTTTTATAATTAATTTAAGCATGGCATGATATATCAAAATACACATATCCTTAATTTTACATTTAACTCTCATAAAAACATAATGCAGAAGATGGTGAAAAATCAAAATAAATTCTGAAAAACAGTCCTGCATATGTTTCCAAGATATATTAGAAGACACATGTGGATTAATTATATAACAATAATGTTCATGCACTCTATCTTCTTTCTTAATTATAGATAAATAAAGTAATGCCATCTTAACACTAACGATATACATTTTTAAATATTAATAATTATGAGGTGGTTAATTCAAATGTTTAAATTAAGGAGAGTAATGAAAAACTAATGTATCTTCTTAAAATTTATTCCTGCATTCCAATTAAAGACATTCTTCTGTAATGAATTTCCTAAGATTTTTCAGAAGTTTACTCCAAAGCTTTTTAAATCAATTTGACTTCAGCAACTGGCTGCAATTACAATTATAATGAGTGCTGGCTGCAATTATCACAATAATGAGCAATTTTTACTGGAAGCTATCTGTTAAATAGATATTTCTTTTCTCCTAGCAAAAGGTCATTTCCCTTCCCAAGGTTAATTCCCACATTTTTGCACCCAAGCTAATTACATAGTCAAAAAAAATATTTTCTTAAAAAAAAAATCATTCTGATTTTTACAAGTAAATCGAGACAGAAAAAATAATAATAATAATAAAATAAATAGCTTTTACAAACTTGAAAGAAATGAATATTAATTAACTGTTAAACAAAAAAAATTAATAATTTATTTAATTTATAAAAATAATTCTCCTATCCAAATATCCATTAATCATTGAAAAGAAATATATTTGTTAAATTATTAAAGATAATTTCTGTACCTTAAATGTCTTCATGTTAAATATACTATTGCTTAATGTTATTAGAAGAGGAAAATGAAGTGAAAATGATGCAGAGTCATACATGCATGCACATACATTGTAATATAAATATTAAATTATCTTGACTAAATATAATTGAGGTGACTATTAATGTTGATAAAGGGATAGGTATCAATGAATAAGGGATTAGGAAAACATTCAAATCAATACTAAACACTAACATAAAATAACTTTGCATTTTCCTGCCAAAAAAAAATATACTGATTCCCATAATAAATAACCCCTCTTCCTTACATTAAATACTTCATTAACCACAATAATAATAATGAATACTTATAAAGTGGTCAATCAACTGCATAAGCAGTCCATATCTAAGCTTTAAACAATTTCCAGCAAAAAAAATTTAAAATTCTAAGGCTATTTCATTTTTTTAATACAATATAACTATTCAATGCAGATACAAAGTATCTCAATTCCTTGTGCCCATTCAGATGGTCACAATGTATATATACATATATATATATATATAATAAATTCTTACTGTCAATTTTTTTTATGTTAACTAGACCAATACCTTAAATAATATATTTTAGCATCAACTTTTTAGACTGAGCAAACCTATTTTACAAATTGAATGTAATGTGTGCTTACAAATGCTACTTCTCTTTGTTCTTCATCGTAAAGGTTGATTTTTCAGTTTAAAACGTGCTTGTTAATAGACATTATAAAATATTTGTTTAATTAAATTATTATTATTATTATTATTATTATTATTATTATTATTATTATTATTATATTTCAACGATAAGCTTTATTTGTCTTAAAGGGTTACAAGAGTTACATAGCTTGGATTGCTGTGTTTACATGGGCAATCCGTAGTTGTAGGTTTACATATATAAAAATGGATTTATTGTTTTACACTTGATTACAGGAATTTTTACATGCTGTGAATTATTATTATTATTATTATTATTATTATTATTATTATTATTATTATTATTATTATATAAATTTTCAAATAAAAATGACAAAAGCAAAAAAAAATAATCATCACATGAATTAAATATATAATTTATCTTGAGTAAAGCAAGCATTCAGTCCAAAAAAATGTCAATATCCATGGCCAACATTCTTGTTCACCAACTCTGTTGTTGTTATTTATATATTTCATGCTCCTTGATTGAAACACACACATATGAAATATCTCTCCTGACCATATATAAATCCATGGAAGATGGCTGCACACCAGCATTCTATAAGACAGACATTCTGATGAAAAATTTTATAATTTCATAATTCTATAATGACATTGAACTAGCTTAGAAAAGTCCCACAGCATTGGCCTTCTACCCCAAATACATCATAATGTTTCCTTTATTATAAACTATTATTTATAATGTGGCTTAAATATATATAAAAATAGCTTTTAAAGACAACAGTTAATTTTTAAGTTTCAGATTTCCTTTGCATTATTTCTATTATAATGAAATTTAGCTTGCAGAATAACTTAAGTCACTAGTTCATTCCTGCTAATTTTAAATTATAGTTCAACTTCTTGAAACTATAAATATTAAAATTTTATTGTATTTTTTTAAATGCCAAATAGTTTTTTCTTTTTTTAAAAAGAAATAAAAACTTAACTTTTTCTGCTGTCCATTCAACTCCAGATTTTTTCAAGTCAAGAATGCTACTCTTCATCAATTTAATTGTCGATTTTTCCAGTCAAGAGAAATGCTGTCTTGTTGCATGCTTGCTAAAAAACCTATTATTACAAGTTGATAAAAAAAATCAAATTATAAACATTATTATTATCATTATTTTTAGTTAATTTTCATAATTCCAAACTCGATCATTTATCAACAATTTTGACCTCATATAAATTTTAATCTTTAATTACATCTGTTCTATAAGTTCATTATTTAGTATTTTTAGTTAATGAAATTAAATGAATAAAAGAAAAACAATTAATTTCTACCCATAGACAAATATATTAGTTTACATGTATGTTTATATATATATATATATATCATGTAGAAATCAAATTTATTTACCTTCTCACAATAGATAATAAAAAAGAATTAATTTCTCAAATATATCAGTCTACATGTATGTTTATATATGTATATACTACTTTGATATAAGGAGTATGTAGGATATTTTATTTGCCTACCACTTGGTCTGAATTCAAATATTGAAAAAGAAATTGGGACAGGTGTGAAAGTTAGTTGTAAGCCATCCCTTACAATATATATATATATATATATATATATTGTATATATATATATATATATATATATATATGAATCATTCAAATAAATCTCATTACACTGCTAAGCATAACATGTTTTCAAAGTAGACTAATAAATAGTCAATTATAACTTTTCAAGCTGCAATTATAACTTTCAAATTTTACTTTAATTATGTATTACTTAATTAATAAAGCTAATAATGTTCAAGGCTAGATAGGTATTCAATGCAAATACATCAAAGTAAACAATACTTAAATGATATCACTATCATTAGCAATCAAATACCTTCATCCATGATCTGATAAGTTTATATAAGCACTAAAGATTGCAACTTAACTGCAAAGAGTGAAATTGTTATTTCAAAGATGCTTAAATAAACCACCTGTTCTGAAAGCAGTCTAACAAATAGCCAATTATAACTTTCAAATTCCACTCAAACCATATATTACTTAAATAATAAAACTAATAATGTTCGATGTTAGATAGGTATTCAATATAAATACATGAAAGTGGTCAACACTTAAATAATACCAATATACTTTTTCTGTGTTTAATAACTCATTAATGAAATTTGCATTAATAAATAGGACATTTTAGTCTGTTTAAAATGATATAAAATTGATCAGTATTCATATAATAAATTTACAAAGTATTAGACCTGCTACACCTTTTCACATCCTTGTCAATTTTCTGATAACTTTCTAATCTTGTGATCTGACCAAATAATGTGCACACTGGAACCTGTAAAAACTTAAAATGATAGATTTCTCAAAATGGACAATGTGTACATGATATTTTTATAAGATTTACAAAATTATTAGCAGTATGAACATGTATGTGAAAAGGCATACTAGATCTAATACATGTCACCAATTGCACCAGACTAAATTTGCAAAAATAAATTTTTAACAATACTAAAAATATAAATTTCCCATAAAAAATACTAAATATGACATGACATTATGGAACTCCCAAATATTACTTTAAATACAGATATTTAAGCCTGTCATAAAATTACAAAAACAATCACTAAAGCAAAATTAGTTGTCTTTAAATATTACATCTAAAATATTATGTCTATGTCTGGCATGAATTTACAAAATGATTAAAATGAACACATACATACTCTGCAATATATAACAGGAATTATCATGATGAATCAATCTTTTGTCTGCTATACTTTATTTTAAGTGGATAAAACTTTGTTTCAAAATGGAGGCTTAGAGGTTTTTTTTTTTAAATGGAGACTTACTTAATACATGATTGACATAAAAATGGTCATAATCAGAAGTTTGTAATTCAGCAGTTTTATAAGCTTTCCAATAGTCTGAATAAATTGTTGATTCCTCTTCTACATTTGGTTTGATGGCTTCTATTAGAGTTGCCACTGTTCTATCATGAATTCTCATGATAAAACCCTCATCGGTTTCTCTGCACAAGCCATCAAACTATCCACTGTTCCAGAAAATTTCATACATCTTGTTTTTTTTTTCTTTTTGTGCAAAAGGCTCTCACCAATTTCAATGATTTTGTTAGAGCCTCCAATTTTGTTTTCCTTGCCCTATCATCACAGTGGCACAAACCTACTGCATATACTTATTCCAATCTATTACAGTTTTGTCTGATAAACCAAGTTCTGTTTTTCCCCATTCTATGGATGCTAATTTGTGAGCCCAGCTGTAAATAAATCAGTTTGCCATCAAAAATGGAATTCTAGAACCTTCAAACCACATTCCTTTATGATGGCCCATTTTATTATTACATCCTTGAATGTTACAATGTCATTGCTTGTCTAAAGTGTGGATGTACTTGACCACATTGATCTCAGTAGTGGGTAAACTCCAAATGTTCATTTTGTACTAATGGAAAAGAAAATCAGCACTGAAGTAAAAAAACACTTCAAAAAGAACTTGTACAAATGAAATCTTGAATAATAAATAAAAGTGTGCATTTATCATGTTATTGGACAAGATTGGATGAAATCGCAGGGTTTATTTGACAGGATCGTAAGGTTAGACATTTATCAAGAAAGTGAAAAAGCATAGCATGTTTTCTGCATTGCATGTCTAATATGTAAGTACTAATTGATATTTGTGATTTTTACTATAAGTTTGGAATTTGAACCCAGCCTTATTTTAAAATGAGTAAAAAAATAATCTTAATAAATGCATGTCTTTACATTTTTACACATTAATACATGTATTTGTAAATTACAATAGGACATTATAATTATCAAACATACCTTGCAATATTGATCATTATTACAATATGGTAAACCAAGGGAGCCACAGTTAAACAATGTATATATAGTTTATCATTTTAAACTTTCACTATAATTCCAAAATCTAGGCTCAAACATAAAATATACTGATTACAATCATCTAATCACAAAATATATTTGTAAAATAACAAATTACCCATTAAAAATATTACTATATGTAAATTTTAAATTATAGTAATGGTAAATAATAACAATACTAATTAATAAATGAAGTCAAATTACTTTCAATTATGTTGTAATCATTATCAATTGAAATCACATAGACAAAAATAAACACACAGATTCACATGATATGGATTGTCTATGTATTGGTTTATAAAATTGGCTCTATTATTTTTCTGTTTATGATGTATTTTTATTTTAAACTATTAGTTTATGGCCCTTGGTGCCATATTGAATTTCTAAAAAAGTGACTTGAGACACAATTTTCACAATGACTGAAATTAAAAAAATTAAGAAAAACAATAAGGCTAAGACAAATAGTAATTACCATTTAAAAAATAAGTAAAAAAGAAATTTCACATCCAAAATAATTATTACTTTATTGTTTGTTCATAATTTCTAATTTATCATTAATTAAGTTTTGATTACATCTTCATTGATAATTTCTTTATATTTCTCACAAAATTATACATGGCATCAGAATCTCCAAAGCTAATCGCATAAGAATTCTTCATTTTTATCTTGTACCTCAAAAGTTAACAAATCTCAAAGCATCTATAATAAAAAGATTCATCCTAATAAAATATACAAAACAAATCATTTTCAGTGGGTGGATATGCATTTGTCATCATAGCAATTGGCTTATTGTCTACCTACAACTAGAATTTTAGGCTACTGTCTGTATCAGTGATAAAATGAGTTTCATCTCTTCATTTTATATTTTTTGTGTACGCCAGTGATGTTTATATTGTTTATTCACACCAATGATACTATCTTGTTATTTTTATTGTTCCACAAATATATAATTTATTTACATATAGTTCATTTGCTAGCTATAGACTTGAAAAAATGTGATAAAAAATGAGGCAAAACTACTGACTCTATAGCATTAAGTACCAAGTCATAGGCAAGAATCAGAATTTGATTTTTTGTATCCATACAATTCCATGTGG
Source organism: Epiperipatus broadwayi (assembly GCA_028023455.1). Lineage (NCBI taxonomy): Eukaryota > Metazoa > Onychophora > Udeonychophora > Euonychophora > Peripatidae > Epiperipatus > Epiperipatus broadwayi. The sequence goes on along the minus strand of JAQFVV010012394.1, from coordinate 7,128,140 downwards.
TATATATATATTAATTCTAATGTTTTCACGGATAAAAGATGTCATATTATTATTACTATTTGCGGGATATTCCGTGTAGTGAAAAAGCTAAATGCTGACGTTTCAGTACAATATCAAGTACCTTCCTCAGAGCGTCCTCTTTCTGAGGAAGGTACTTGATATTGTACTGAAACATCAGCATTTAGCTTTTTCACTACACGGAATATCCCGCAAATAGTAATAATAATATGACATATATATATAACCATTGTGACTATCCCTACACTCACATTATTTGAAACCTCTCTTTATTGGTTTTAAGGGTTTATATTTTTACATGGTACTATGCGCAGTAAATTTTGTGATTGCTTTATCAATTGCAACTTTTCTCTACATCTGATAATTCATCTTAAAATTTACATTGCACTACTCTATAATTTTTTTATATAAAAAGTACTTGTTATACAATCACAGATCTGCAAGTGCAAACACAAACACACTAATAAATTATTAAACCTTTTTAAAATTATTATGTATATAAAATAAGGTTACCTCAAACCTAGATCAGAGCCCCAAAATTACATTGTACATAAACCACTTTTGTTATATTGGATTAAAAATTTATATACTGTATAATAAACAGTGTAAATGATTTAATATTATATAATTTATATACTTCACAGACATATCAATACAAATGCAAGGACATTAATAAATTAAACCATTTATCAAACAAAATTTTAAAAAAATTAAAATACGATTCAAATAAGTAAAAAATAAAAATGTAACACTTATGACTCGATATTCTGATTACATTTGGAAGGCCTTGAAATGTAAATTATCAGCATATTTTTAATCCATTTTATTAACATTTCTGGCCGATTAAACATTCTGCTTTTGTCTTTTAGTAAACTCGGCAGAAAAGAAAAAATTAAATGAACCTATTACTAAAAATATTAATAAAAAATTCAATTTTTTTATCTGATTTCAACTCAAGATATGCCATTTCAAAGAGATTTTCAAGCAACAACAAATGCTGGGATTTCTGTTTATGTCATCTTTGTAGGTTTCATACAATTTTAAAAAGAAAACAAAATTTCAACGAATTAGCTACAACAGTTCAACCTCTATTAACATTCTTAACTAATCTGGTTTTACAATAATATAACCCACATTACACAAAAATATTAAAAAAAAGAAGACATCAGAAATAGAGAACAATTAAAAAGACAATTTTTATAAACCAATTTAAAGATCTATAATAATTATTAAAAAGGAAGTCAACCTCTGATAAGCACTATTTCTTGAATATTATAAATCTTTGCACACTCACCTGCCAGTAAGAATTTTAAAAACTTAAGTGAATCATAAATAGACAATCCATTAACATCAATATACACAGTTCTTAAAAAATCATGCAATATCTGCCTTTTTTCTGTCTGTGGTTTCAATTGATAATGATTAAAACATAATCCAAAGTACTTTTTATTATTATCATTTTTTTAATGCTTATTTAGATTTGTATCTAATAATTACATTACTGTGCAATCTATAATTGGCTAAATGCTGTTGATATGTACATTAAATAAAGAAAGAATTGAATTGAATAGAATTATTATTATTATTATTATTATTATTATTATTATTATTATTATTATTATTATTATTATTATTATTATTATTATTATTATTATTATTATTATTATTATTATTATTATTATTATTATTATTATTATTATTATTATTATTATTATTATTATTATTATTATTATTATTATTATTATTATTATTATTATTATTATTATTATTGTTGTTGTTGTTGTTGTTGTTGTTGTTATTATTATTGTGGTGCTGGTGGTAGTGATAGTAGTAGTGGTAGTAGTAGTGGTGGTGGTGATTATGGTGTTGGTGATAGTAGCAACAGCAGCAGCTTTCAAAAGGACTATTGCATATAACAAGAAAAGCATTACATTAATAACTATTTTGCCACATGCAGATAAATTGAAGTTAATATAAACAAATTGAAAATTATAATTTGGGGGGGGAAGCAGCAAAAGCAATGGATATGCATGTGGTTTAATTTACATTTTTACATACACATCCAATCAGTTTTTTACACTAACAAGGATCTTAGTCTTCTCTTTTATTAGTTTCTTTTCGTGCTATAATTTTGAGTATTCCTGTAATATGGACCAAATGGCTGGGTACCACTCTTGGGATATGATTTTTTTATCCCTTAAGTGGAGTAGTTCCATTTTGTTCCAGAATGTATTTGGATGTTTTCTTGGATTATTGTTATACATGAATGAGCATCTTGTACACCATAGTGAGAATAATGTAAAAGTACTTCCTCAAATATGTGGGTAGCTATCTTTAACAAATGATGGTAAAAGAGTTTGAAAGTCACATTTTGTTTGTTTGTATAATGATGGTATGGATGAGTGAATATTATCAAATTCAGGGTAGGTAAAAAGAAAATGTTCTTGAGTCTCAGTTTCTCTATTATAGTAGTAGTAGTAGTAATAGTAGTAGTAGTAGTAGTAGTAGTAGTAGTAGTAGTAGTAGTAGTAGTAGTAGTAGTAGTAGTAGTAGTAGTAGTAGTAGTAGTAGTAGTAGTAGTAGTAGTAGTAGTGATGATGATGATGATGATTTATGATGATGAAGATGATGATTTAGATGATGATGATGTAATGTTTTCTGTATCTATAAAACTGTGCTAATAGTGCTTTAAAATTTAATTTGAGTAGAAAATCATATTTGGGTTCTAATGAACAGAATTTGAATTTTTGGGTTAGTTTTCTATTGTTAATGTTTAGAATTGTTTTTCTATCATTTACCACAAAGGGAGAGCAAATTATCTTGTATATATCCCAATATTTAAATTTATCTTGAGGTGGTGAATAAGTAAAGTTTGGAATGTTGAGAATTAGTGTATGCAAGATTTTTCAGTATCTATTGACTGGTGGTGGTTTATTTTTTGGGATAATTTTGAAGAACATCTTCATGTATGGAAATAAATGAACACAAGCAGAAATAAGATTTAATGTCTTTTGAATGTTAAAAATATTTATTGAGTGTACTCCAAGCCATTTAGTATTAGAAAAGCTTGAAGATGTTTTAGTGAAATTGAAACAATCTTTTTTCCCCACATCAAGTTTTTACACAATAAATTTATTTTACTGGTAAAAGATTTAATGTATAGTATTATTGGAGAATAGTACATGATTCAAATCATAATTAATAGATTAAACAGGAGTACTTTTTAGTATAATGATAGGCAAGATTTAGAAAGTGAATCAATTATGTTTTCAATTTTGTCTTGTATTTGTCAATTCATTTCTAGGTTGTTCAAATAGGAGGGGAATTCCACAAAAGAGCTAGGATTTCATTTAAAATGATATGTGTAAAATTGTCCTGTATATATTCACCAAACACAAGATTTATCCATTTTAAACTCCAGCTTGTTTTTGTTAGTGTATGAATTAAGATTTTTTAATATAGTTGGAATCTGTTTTTTAGAGGTTAAAAAAAATGAGACATCATCTATGTAGGCAACACAGGAGATTGCTTTCAAACTTGGTATGCATAAACTTTCATAGTTTCCAGCATTTCCTTTCCATTTTTTAATTATTGTTTCCAGAGATATACACAATTATCGATCGCATTGTAAACGTTTACATGCTTGCCCATTGGTTTGATGAGGAACTGGACAAATACTATTCTTGATTCAGATGTCATTTGTAGTAGATAAAATATCAATCAAGCTTCTATGCAACTATATAGATGTTTTCATACTGGCAAATGACAAAGCAAAGATTTTAACTCTCCATGTTAAATGATTTCCATAGCATTTGAATTTATTTTTTGTCTTAAGAATATGTTAGCAACTTTGTAACAGAAGGTTTCTCATTCTTTTCACACACACCCTAACATTGACAAAATCTATCTGACTGTTGACTGAATATTGGTCCTTGATTGAGTTAAAAGTAAACCGACTGACTTGACTGACTCCTAAACCCCATGAAAATTATTTTCTACCAGATATTAGTTCTAGATAGACTTCTCAAAAATATGACAATTCAATTTATGACCTTTGTATGCATAAATATTTCTTAACCATTATCAGATAAGACAACTAACCTTGCTTTAAAATTATTTTAAATATTAAACGTATTTTCATCATATAATATTTACTAAAGTATTTAACTATTAGTTATATTTTAATTTGTATAATTATCTCATTTCTGAATTTAATGATTTGCTTAATGTTTATATTTTCATCTTAAGTAAAACCTTACATACATATATAGAAATATGTCATTAATATGTGCATATTAGTGTAAATGAAGAATTATGGAACCATAATCTCCTCATTTACAGAATCTTTTATGCTGATATGAGAAATCATTGTTTCAATGTTAGGAGAATTGAATATGCCAATGTAGCACTCATCATTTTGATGTTCTCACTTCATGCTATAGATACTAGTTATATCACAGAGGCAAAGCTCTCCATACAGTAGCACCATTCAGTGCAAGCCAGAGTAATCATGTGATATTTGATAGTTTAGTACTAGTTATAATATTGAAGCATAACCACCAGGATCTTATCCAGATGTGAAATTTTCCACCAAAAAAAAACAGCTTTTAGGAAATCACGTACTATCAATAAATGTGATGATATATGCAAATTACCTTCCATTTGTAAAAAAAATTAAAAACCCATTAATTTGGGTAGCTTTTGATTTTTATTAAACCTATCATTATTTCACCCCCACCTTTATAATTTAAAAATTTTTCTGTTCTTATTTTCTATTGGTCAAATCTTTAATCAGTAGGCATTATTGTTATATATATATATATATATATTCAGTCTTTACAGTTTGTATCTCTGTTTACAGAAAACTCAGTGTATTTGGAAAATAGGGATGTGGGTTTATAAATTCTATGAAAAGAGAAATATGAGGCTTTGAACTCAGACTTTCACTCAACCTTCAACTCTCCATGCTATCTCATAACATGGAGAGTTGAAGGTTGAGTGAAAGCCTGAGTACAAAACCCCTTATATTTACATTTAAGATATAGTTATGGAAAAGCCTGTGTGTCAAATACTAAGAAGAAAGAAATTAGTTTTTGCTATTTCTATCCTTTTGCTATCTATAGTAATAAATTTTATTCATATTTTATAATCAGTTAAACTATGAACTTATTTTAAATATTTTTCTAAATATTCTTAATTTATTTTAATCCTTTACATATATAAGTCTTTTTAAAATTCTTTCTGAAAATTTGGCTTTCAAATTTTAAAATAAATTGTATCTCTATGCTGCTATTTATTTTTAAAAAAATTTGAGAATTGTTGTGGGATCAATCAATCATTCTTCTGAACGGAGTTGAATTGTTATTTTTAAACATCCATAATGGAAAAAGCATTTGGATTGATATTATATTCAATTTTTAGTCAATCTTTCACGCTTATTCTGCTCATTTGTTCAGTCACACTGTTATGTGGGAAGACAAACTTGCATTAGTAATATATCCCCGGAAAACAAATTTTGAAAATATTGACAATGCATATTTAAAGTTATTAAAATCCTATATTATCATTTAAAATGTGTATAGGTAAAATTTAAAATTAAAAACTAAAATATTATATGAATAATTTTTATTTATTTTTCATAATGAGAGATGGCCCATGATTGTGAATAACCATGAAGTTCTCACGAATACCAAGAAAATGAGTAAGACTTTATTTTGTGTAAATAAATAAATCACATATAAATGCATGATTTGTAATTTAGTAGCAATTTCTTCCAATCTCATTACGTTTTTTTTTTCAATCTAGTGTAAGCTTTAGTAATCAATAGATATTAGATGATAATAGTTAATAAAATTATATCCAGCTGTGTTTTATGCAGCTATGTCCAGCTAGTTTATGACTTTTATGAGTGAGGAGCTTATGGCCTTTTGAATACTGCACTTGGATCTAATACTTTTCTAATCTAGAAGCCACATTTTTATTTTATTATTCTTTGAAGCTACCAGTACAAATTGGAAAATCTATACATTTTCCAATAAAAGCCAGTTTGTTTGTATTTATTTATTACTAAAGCTTAATATTGCTACTAGATATCAAAAAAGTGTAAATAAAGATCAAGTGAAGTTTTTTAGTCATGTGATACCTAAATACCTACTGTGACCAAAGAGTGAAGATATCTAAAGCCATTAAAAATCTGAGGTCACAATAATATATAGAAATTTAACTGGTTTCAAATTTATATACCTATGCAAGCAAATTGGTTTGGGTTGAAAAAATTATAGGGTTTTCAAATTGGTTTAGATTTAAAAAAAGGTGTTTTTTTTTTTTTTTTCAATTTGGGTGTGGTAGCTTGATAGTATAACAAAAAGTAAACAGTGGTTGTTAGAGAAAATATTCATTAGATCAAAAAGATTCAAATGCACTGCTCAAAAATTTAAAACTATTCATTAATAAAAGCTATAAGCTAGAAATAAATTGTATAATAATTAGATAGGATAGTACTGAATACAGATTTATTAAGCATTATGATCTGACATCTATGAATTACCAAAACTTACACTAGATTGCAAAAAGATATTGAGTTTAGAAGAAATTTCTAATACAGACAATACAAGTATATGCATTTGTTAGTCATATGATGTCTTACTGGCTTGTGATGGTAAGCAGCTTTACTAAAATAAATATTTGAATGATTCATTGTTTAGAAAGTCATGTAAGATTTAAATAGTGAAATAACAAAGTTTAGCCTGAAAATTAAGTATGGCAGAGTTTGGGTGCAGTTTATGAGTTTTTAATCTCTCGTCCACAATTTGACTACTGCAGTAAATTATCCAGGGAAGATACATAATATGAAATATTATTTTCAAAGTTTTTTTCTCTCATTTGGTTCATGAACCTTTTATTGTATTGTTTGCACATTTTAATATTAAAAAATATAAATCATTTGCATTTATTTTTTTTTGCTATGTCTATTACATTTTTTTCTTGTTTGCTGAATATTAGAAGTTTATTATTATCTGCTTTCCTATCAAAGCAATGTAGGTGATGATTAAAATGTTTAATATGGTGATGAGATTTTCACAGTTATTAAGTTCGGTGATGATTAAAATGTTTAATATGGTGATGAGATTCTCACAGTTATTAAGTTCTATGAGGTTTTTGATCCATATATGTTGCAGAGAATGACAAACTAAATAATTACTTCTAGTTTATTAAAGTAATCTTTTTTATTAAAAAAATGTATGTCCATATCATATTTTAAATGAACTAATTTTTCATTCATTCATTCATTCATTCATTCATTCATTCATTCATTCATTTATCATTATTTTAAATTACTACAATAAAATATACAAATACTAACTTCTTTCATTGATTTCTTTTACAACATTACATAATTATAATAATAACTGTAGCTTAATCCACTGCACATGCGCTTTACTGATCGAATGCTAATTATAATGAATACTCTTCTTTCTAAACACAAGATAAAGTTTTTTTAAAGATAGAATGGATCCACTCCACCCTTCTCACTCAGACTCTACGTATAGGCAAATCTGAAGCATTTGGAACTGAAAGCTGAAGATTTAATTAATCACTTTAAATTACTTATAATCTGATTTTTATTAATGACACTTGCAAAATTTTTACTATTTATGATACATCATTATTAAATGAAACTTTAAACATATGTAATATTTAATTATGTTTAAAGTTTTCATTTACTAGTGACATATCATAAATAGTAAAAATTTTGCAAGCGTCATTAACAAAAATCAGATAAATAAGTAATATAAAGTAATTAATTAAAATTTGATGCTCTCGGTTCCAAATGTTTCAGATTTGCCTACACATATAGTTTGGGTGAAAAGGACAGAGTGGATTCATTCTATCTTTTAAAAAGACTTTATCTTGTGTTTGGAAAGGAGAGTATTCAGTAAAATTAGCGTTTGATCTGTAAAGAGTATGTGCAGTGGATTAAACTACAGTTATTATTATAATTTCTGAAAACATCACACTATATAAATTAAATATTAACATTACATAAATACATTAATGGTTATGATAAATAATTACATAGTTTGATGCAGTGGCCGATATTGGAGCTTAAATTCCATGAAACATAATCCAGATCTATCATTTTTTGTGCAAAAACTTCTTATTAAATCACTAAACATCACATGATCACCATTTCATGCTAGCACATAACTGTTAGTAAACAGGCAAAAACTCTCCATATAGTAGTGCCACCTTGTGCTAACCAGAGAAATCAATGGATGCCAGAAGGCTTATGCATAAAATCCCTATTTAGTGCCTACTCATCCAATATTCCCAGACTAGTTTCTGGCTTGTGGCCTTCATCAATGAGGAGCCTTGGATCTGAGAGCACTGCACCTAGATATTAGGATCTAATGCAACCCTCCAGCAGCCATTTTTTATCTCTACTTCACTAGAAAACTATGAGAATGAAATTAAAAACACAATAATATTTTCAATCTAAGCTCAATAGCTTATATAGTCATATGGGTCTGAACTCAATTCAGCACCCATACATTTCATTGACTTTGGTGCTTTAATAACCATAGCCACCATTATCCTATTAGGCAGGATTGGTGTTAAACCACTAAACATCACATGATCACCATCTCATGCTAGCACATAACTGTTAGTAAACAGGCAAAAACTCTCCATATAGTAGTGCCACCTTGTGCTAACCAGAGTAATCAATGGATGTCAGAAGGCTTATGCATAAAATATTAGTTCAGACCCATATGACTATATAAGCTATTGAGATTAGATTGAAAATATTATTGTTTTCAATTTCATTCTCATAGTTTTGTAGTGAAGTGCAGATAAAAGGTGGCTGCTGTAGGGTTGCATTACATCCTAAAATCTAGGTGCAGTACTTTCAGATCCAAGGCTCCTCAATGATGAAGGTCACAAGCCAGAAACTAGTTTGGGGATATTGGATGAGTAGACACTAGATAGTGATTTTATGCATAAGCCTTCTGGGATCCACTGATTACTCTGGTTAGCACAAGGTGGCACTACTATATGGAGAGTTTTTGCCTCTTTACTAACAGTTAGCATGAAATGGTGTACATGTGATGTTTAGTGTTTTAACACCAATCTTGCCTAATATGATAATGGTGGCCATGGTTGTTAAAGAGCCAAAGTCACCAAAATGTATGGGTGCTGAATTGAGTTCAGACCCATATGATTATATAAGCTATTGAGCTTATATTGAAAATATTATTGTGTTTTCAAATTTCATTCTCATAGTTTTGTTGTGGAGATAAAAGGTGGCTGCTGGAGGGTTGCATTAGATTCTAAGATCTAAGTGCAGTGTTCTCAGATCCAAGGCTCCTCACTGACGAAGGCCACAAGCCAGAAACTAGTCTGGGGATATTGGATGAGTAGGCACTAGATAGGGATTTTATGCATAAACCTTCTGGCATCCATTGATTACTCTGGTTAGTACAAGGTGGCACTACTATATGGAGAGTGTTTTTCTTATGAAATCCCAAGAAATAAATCATTTGATTATTCTATTATGACTAATCATAGATGAGGCTAGCTGTTATTATATCAGTTTAATTCTTAAAATTTAAGCTTAATGATGAATATATCTACACTTACTAAATACAACCATATAAGATTAATAATGTTATTTTCCCCCTCCCTTGTGTAATTATATTAATGATATTAAAGTTTATTTGCTGCTGAAGGGTTTACTTTAATGATTAATTGTGGTTTTTAAAAATAAATTACAGAAACAATTTGTAAATCTATTATTATAAAGTGCTGAAAACTGTAATTATTTAAACGAAAGTCAATCTCCGATAATGCGCCATTTTTTTTAAATATTATAAATTTCCACGCATTTGCTTTATAATAATAGCTTTATATTTATAAGTCATGTTTGTCCAATCGTAGGTGGTTAAAAATGAGACACTGTCTTTCTCCTGTGATGGGTTAAATAGATTTGTACAATTGAATATTTGTTTATATCATCAGGCACACAATAGACTCGAGGTCTGATTTAAGCATGTTCTGTAAGAGTTGGTGTGTATAGAATGTACGCTCTAAACTTAAGTGATTCACATAAGTTTTTTAAACTCTTACCGGCAGTGAATGCATGAAAATTTATAAACAATTTGTGTATTTTTGTATATATGTGTAAATTACCTTTTTATATATACTTATTACTGAATTAATTGAATTTAAACACTTTTTTTTCTCATATTAACTACACATTAAAATTTCCATTATTTAATACAATTTTTATTAAAGCTCAAATTATAAAGATAATTCGAAAATTTCTCTGAAATACAATAATAAAATAAAAATCCAAAACTAAAAGTATTAAACAAATTTTTGAAATATTTTGTAGTCTGTCCCTTGATGAAAGATTACATTAAATAATTGAAACATTATTCATATTAATTATATCAATAATAATCAACTTAGAAAAAGTAAAACGTAATCTAATTTATATATTAATATTTTTGAAGTTTGTCTAAGCTTGAAAAGAAAAGACGAATTTTTGCAATACATTTATTAATTATTATTTGCATCTTATCTCTTATGTAAGTTTACCATAATTTTTATCAATCTTTTTTTTTTTTTTGTAGTTGTTTGATGGAAAATTAGCAGATGCTGTATTTAAAGAAACTTTTATGTGGTTTTTTTTCATTAATAGTAAAATGATTATCTTTCTATCTATCTACTATCTATTACTTATCTGTCTATCTATCTATCTATTTATCTATCTGACTACCTATCAACTCACATATCTATTTATCTGTATATCTATCTATCTATCTATCTATCTATCTATCTATCTATCTATCTATCTATCTATCTATCTATCTATCTATCTATCTATCTATCTATCTATCTGTCTGTCTGTCTGTCTGTCTATCTGTCTATCTGTCTATCTCTCTTTCTATCTCTCTATCTATCTATCTATCTATCTATCTATCTATCTATCTATCTATCTATCTATCTGTCTGTCTGTCTGTCTGTCTGTCTGTCTATCTGTCTATCTGTCTATCTCTCTCTCTCTTTCTATCTCTCTATCTATCTATCTATCTATCTATCTATCTATCTATCTATCTATCTATCTATCTATCTATCTATCTATCTATCTATCTATCTGTCTGTCTGTCTGTCTGTCTGTCCGTTCTTTGGTTTGTTGTCCATCAGTTTGTTTTTTAAGAAATAATTAAAAGATATTCATTTAATATGTTTCTTATTGTAGTTGCATATATATATTAACATAACAACTGTATTAATGAGTTTAAAAGAAAAAAAAAGAATTAATTATTCACTAGTAAAGTAAAATAATAAAAAAATGCAGATTTAAATATTTGATTAGCCTAAAAAATTATTATTGTTATTCATGAAAAAAGTAGTGACAAAACCATCTGTTATAAAGATTTCCTATAAAACTAATTTTTTAATATAATTATTAAATATTGTTTTATTTTAAAGTGCTTTCAACCGAATTATTTGTTTTTATTTTAGATTTATTGCAATAGACAAATAATAACAAATTGATTGTACTTTATTGATCTATCTACCAATCACAGCTATTTATGTAACTGAACACGAGTACAATTTAAGTGGTATAAAATATATTGTTTTGGGACTTTTTAGGTTTTTTTTTTTTGTAAAAAAAATTGCAGGCATTTTCTTTTCATGTCTTCAGACCTTGTTTCCAAAAAAATGTTGTTATTGAAAATAACTTTTGACTCATCTGAAAACATTTTGATTTTAGTTCCTTAATGATCACATATGCAAACTATATACTCAACTTATTGCATTATTTCATTTTTTATGGGCTTTGAGTTATAACAACCTAAAAAATGTGTTTACATATATAATTTTTTTACTAAACTAAAGTAAAAAAAAATATTAAGAAACTGCAGATTTATAGATTACAACACCCTTTTAGAATATTGATTTGATTTTTTGTAAGACATGAGATGCAGAATGTGTGAACATATTATACCAGTAATCCTGAGGTACCTTTAAATATGAGTAAACAATGTAAATTATATAGAATCATATATAAAATAGATAATGATGGGGATGATTGAACCCAAAACAAGTTGCATTTCTCAATCACTTCTCCAAAATCAACACTAGTGATTCAAAAATAATTTTACCACTCAAAAATAATTTAATTTAAATAAAAATGCATGCATTTTCAGCATTTACTAGGGCACCATGCTGAATGGACCATGACCAGTTTCAAATACCATAATCCCTTAATTCATGAGAACATTCCGGCATTTGCTTAGTTAGGTGATAGTTAAAATAGCACTGACAATTTGCATTTGGAAAACTAATAATTTATTTAACAGTTATGATTAATTAATGCACACACACACACATAAAGTTAAATATAATTATTTTACAATTCATTTATACCCTAGCTAAGCATATAAAAAATTAATAAATAAAAATAACTTACCAATTAATACATATGAAATGATTTCTAACAAAGTAATGAGATTGTAATGGATTCATTTCTTTTTAACATATTGTGTTGTTTTTACATTTTCAAAATTTAATATTATTTCCATGGTATTATTTTTTTAAACTTCCATGACTGATCTAAATGGGGTGAAAAACTTGTGATTTTTTTTTCAACTTGTTTTATTTTAATTGTTCTGTTTTCAAAAAAAATGTAGGGTTACACACTTTTTTATTCTAATTATATTCAATCCAGGGTTATTGTATTAACTTTGAGATCAGACAATTTAAAAAAAAAAAGAGAGCTACATAATTTATGACGCTTTAGCACATTTTAAATTAATTAGTACTGCATATTCTCTGGCTGTATCAACTAATAATGTTTGTATTTAATAAAGCAAATTTTCTGTTTCTGGCAAGTATTTTTAATATTCCATAAACTACAACAACATAATTTTTCAAACAGTGATTTATGTTTTGACATCTTAGAGTTCACAAAAATTAAAAGTTTATATTGCTCTTTTTAATAATAACAGCTGCACTCTCTCTAGTCCAGACTAATAAAAAATATAACATACTTTTATTATTACCCTGATCAATTCTTTTACTTTTTTAATTAAAAATATACAACAATAATTAAAGGGATTTGAACCCAGACCTTTAAGCTCTCTTCAGTAATCCACTCTATCTTATATATATGAAAACATGACCACATACATGTGAAAAAGATACATGATTTCCAATATGCATATTTTATGCTGAACCAGCCGTCATCATTTGGTCCAGACCATTATCTTCCACACACACATATATATAAAATCAGTGGTTGATTTATATTAAGATATTAAATCTACAAATTTTAATGGACAGGCTTTAATCCTCTCCACTCTCCAAATCTTCAGCCATCCATATTATTGAATATCTGATGAGGAAATGCCCAAAGCCCTCATTGATGTCAATATTATTGTCACATCCATGTTGAGCTTAAGTTAGTCTGACCCCTCAAATGAAAAACCTTACTATGTCCATTTAAATATACAAAAGAAGAATGGGAATTATACAGGCTGAATATGTAATATTTAAGTATAGTGTATATACTTAAGCTAGATGTAATTAAATAGGACTTGAATACAGAATTTCAAGATCTTTTTAGTCATCCCCTTCAATTACATTCTAGCTTAAGTATATACCCTATACTTGGATTTAAATATTACATATTTAACCTGTATACTGCCAATCTCTCTTTTGTATATTTAAATAGATGTATTAAGCTCCTACATATGAAAGGTCAGAGTTACTTAGAAGTCAACATGGGTATGATAATAATATTGACATCAGTGAGAACTTTGGACATTGTACCCTCAGATTTTCAATAATATGGATGATTGAAGATTTGGAGAATGATGAAGACTGAAGCCTGTCCATTAAAGTTTATAGATTTGCTATCTTTATATAAATCAAACACTGATTATATATATATATATATGTGTGTGTGTGTAAGATAATGTTTCAGACCAAATGATGAGTGATGTTTCAGCATGAAATATATATATATTGGAGATCATTTATCTTTTTCACATGTATATGGCCATGTGTATTGGTCATATAAGATAGAGTAAATAATTGAAAAGAGCTTGAAAATCTGTGTTTAAATCCCTTTTAATTACATCTAGCTTATGCATATAAACTGTACTTGTATTTAAATATTAATAGATCAGTCAGTAATTAACAGTACAGAACAAATTGGAGATTTATTGTTAATTACTGTCAGGAAAATGAAGAAGTTTTATTAAAAAAATTTCTTGCATTAAAGTGTATATGGAAGAAGTTATGTTTTTCTTATAAGAAGTTATTATAAGCAATATATATGAATATATAAAGAAATGCAAAGAAAGTAAAGGGGAAGAATAAGAGTATATAATTTTCTAAATATAAAATAAACATTATTATTATAAATATTTCATGAACTTCAGATATAAACACTAAAATTATAATTGGAATTTTACTTGTATTAAACTACAATCAATCTTCAGCTGTGATGTAACCAGGCAATTATTAATTAAATTTGATAATCCAAGTTAAACTACTGTTAAAATTTATTTCCTAAAATGTTAGTCCTTAACAATTATCTAATTCCAAAAAATTTTCAAACAAATATACTTTCAAAAAATATACGTCAAAGAATATTAACATTTTCAATTTTCTATTCAACTCAACATCATCCTGGTAAAATATGTTTCTTAGGCATTGCCTATTTTTATTATATGATAGATGTAACTACTAAGCAAAGAGGTTACAGAACCAAGCAAAAATAATTTATCACTGTCAATGATAATTTGCTATTGCCCTTCAATATATTTTTTGTAAAAACTTATTATTTGAGGTTTTATTGAGATTTTTATATCATTAAGATGCATGGGTGCTAATGTGGATATTATAAGAATGTATAATAAAGTCATTTTAGAAACAAATATATATTAAAAATACATATTATGAGTAGAACAATCAAAACTTTAATATTCTATGACATATATATTTTTGAACTAGATGACTATAAAAAACTAACATTTTAAGGAGAGGGCTTTAACAGAGGTTATGTATTTCAACTAGCTTCACAAAAATTTGCTTAGCATAAATCATTTTAGAATATTTGTATTCTTATAGTTTTTACATTTGCTAGTTTTATGAAATCATTGCTCATTGACTCTTTGTATATTATTCTTTGTTCAGTAGAATTGTTACAACATATTTATTCACTCTTGAAAATGTCTAATGATCAATAGGGTACCTATATGAACAAAGCAAGTCCTGTTAGAACAGTTTCTAATTTATCACCTTGCATAGTAGTTTTGGAATTGTCTTGCAGTTATAATAAAAGTATTAATAACAACATGCATTTTCATTGAGTTTTCAAAATATTCAAATTTATAAATCCTGAAATTAGATTTTTTATTAGTTTTATAAATCTAAATATTACTACTGCAAGAGTCATATCTCAAATTATGTTAAATTTATAACTATTGATCAAAAATACACATACTTATTTTCTGGTGTTGTCTGAAGGTTTATAATGATGGCACTTTAGTTGTACTTGTTACCATCAAGTAACATTAAATATTGAATGTCTTTAGAAAAATGTCTAAAGTTTATTTAAATTTTCCCATTACATTCATCTGTTAGTAATATCACACAGGCTAGTATATACACATTTTCAAGAGATGTTATCCTCCTATCTTCTTCAAGTGTTTCTGGCCTAACCAGTACTAGTACTAGCATGAGAATCAAACTCTGACCCTTCATATTTTTGAATATTAAAATTTTTAAGATAGTGTTTCAACCAACTGAGATATTGTGCTAAAGGCAACAGTCTGTAGAAATTCCATATAATTTTGTATGACGTTCTTCATGATTTGACTACTTTTCCTAAGAGCAATAGAAATTAGAAGCTTCCAGACATTGACTTATGGAGTTATTGTCATTGACATGTGAGAAAATTCTTTAATTTTGGTCTTGGTATTTTTTCCTTTCTATTCAGTATTTTCATATTTTCCTAATGGAATGTATTTTCATGGCACATACATGGTCTGTTATATTAGATACACCTGCTTTTTTTTCTTATCATCACTTTGCACTTTTTCAATTGCCATTCAATGGAGTGACTGGTCTCACTAATATACCTCCTTTCACATTCACATGGTATTTCATAGATTCAGATACTGTTTTTTAGCACATCATGTTTAAGCTTTGTAGATGATGGAATTTCTCATAATGTGAGTATCCTTCTGAAAAGCTGTTTTGATAATATATTAATTGCAAATTTTCTTTCTTCTGCTAATTGTTTTTCTTTTATGTTTCTTTTTATTGTCAATTTAAGGGTTTTTAGTGACATTTGATGGAACTATTATTTACAAGATTTTATTCTATCTAAATCTTTTGTTTTACAAATCACTGATTTCTGGACACACATCTTTTTCTTAGATCAATAGTGAAAGCTTGAGTTCATATGTTTGTGTTTTTGATGGGATTGGGTATATATTCTATGAATTTTCTAGTATATGTGAGTTTTGTATAAACTGTAGTCTTGATTTTGTGATGAATGAATCTTGATACAAAAACAAAAAATAATGTCTTTTTTTTTTCTGATTCTATTGTGAATTTAATTCAAGGAGATAAATAGTTGATATATATCCAGATTTTTTTGTGATTGTGTTTAACCATATGACCATATAACAAATATACCATCAACAAGGTGAAGCCAAACTTTAGACAGATATGAAATAGCATTTATGGTTGTGGTTTCAAGTTCTTATGTGTAAATATTGCTAATCAGGAGTGACAAATGGTAAAACATTAGCCATTCTTGATTTTGTAGGAAGAATTCTGTGTTGTATTGTTGTGCAGGATGTTAGTTACTATTTTGTTTTGTAATCTGTTATTGCCATTTAATTTTTTCTTTACAATAGACAATGTTTCATCACATAGTGAATAAACTTTCTACATCAAAACTTAACAATATTTCATTTCTTTCAATTTTTTTTATTAATTCTAAAAAGTATTTAGATTCCCTAACAAAGAGCTGTGTCTTGTATGCTAAAAGGAGTAAGAACTTTGAGAAAATAAGATGAATTTCTAGAACTAACAATGGATCTTGATGGAACATGGTGATTATGGATTTTAGATAGATTATAAAAATGAGGAATTTTTCTGAAATATTATGTATATTATGTAATTTTTTTTTACCACAATGCTCTTTGACTCATCCCTGTAATTTTCTTTATTTTTTTTTACACATTTTTGTATTAGGCTGCTGTGGTATTTAGTTATTATAATCTATTGTATCCATTACAACTTGAGTAATGTTCTGTTATTAAGAAAGATGATTATAGATTTATCTATTTTGACTCATCATAGGAAATTATTTGGCTTTAGTATTTGTTGTCTGTCAAGTGTTCTTATTATTGCCAAGTGAAAAATGATGTGAATGTAAAAGGATGTATATTGATGACCAGTTACCCAATTGAAAAGTAATTTAAAGGGACAAACAGTTGGAAAAGAGACAAAATGTATCTAAAGTAGCATACCATGTATGTACCAATGAATATATATGTGATTGAGAAAGTACAAAAGTAATGGACAAAAAGGGAAAAAAACTGTAAGTAAAAAAATTCAAAGAAGCAAGAGTTGTTAGCTATCTGATGTTATAAAGAAAATTTAAAATAGACTAAAAAAGAAACATAAAAAAAAAACAATTTTTGGTACAGTAAGATATCCACACATACTAGAAATAGCAAACAAACTGAAGGAAATCTGCAATCAATGTGGCATTAAAATGGCTTTCTATGACAATACTACATTCCATGGCAGTCTAATACCTACAAAGTTTCAATTCAACATGCTGAAAGACAAAAACTGCAATTGTAAAATATAATGTGAATGTTGGAAGAAGATATGTTAGTGAGACCACTTACCTTATTGAAAAGTGCCTGCAAGAACACAAACTGATGATTATAAAGGAGAAAACAAATGTGACTAAAGTAATAGACAATATATGTACCACTGAACATGTGTTACAATGGAACCATAAAAAATACTGGATAGAAAGGAAAAAGTACAAAGAAGAAAATTCAAAAAATATCACATGATAATGACAAATAATTCCACCCCATAAGTCAACCTAGTGTGACAATACAAAATGTCAAAGTCATTAATTGACTTTTCTCTTTGGAAACTCATAGGTAAATGATAGAATTTCTTCTACTAACTGTTGTCTTTCGCATAATAGTTCAGTTAATTAGAATATTACCTTAAAATAGCAATATTAAAAAAACTAATATTTGGTTCAATTTCCATGTTAGTAGTGTTAAGTTAATTAACATCACATGATCACCACCTCTTATGCTTGTGTATAACTGTTGTTAAAACAGGCAAAACTCACTATATATATTGCCACACACAGCAAGCTAGAGTAATCAATGGATTCCAGAAAGCTTGTGCATAAAATCCCCATCTAGTGCCTACTCATCCAGTATCCCCAGACTAGTTTCTGGCTTATGGCCTTTGTCAGTGAGAAGCCTTAGATCTGAGAGCACTGCACCTAGATCTTAGGATATAATGCAACCCTGCAGCAACCACCTTTTATCTCCATTTAACTACAAAACTATGAGTCTTAAACTGAAAACACTTTAATGTTTTCAATCCAAGCCCATTAGCTTATATAGTCTTATGGGTCTGAACCCAGTTCAGTACTCATATATTTTGGTGTCTTTGGTTTTTTAATAACCATAGCCACCACTATCCCATTAGGCAGGATTGTTTTTAAGCCAATAAACTTCGCATGACCGCCACCTCTTATGCTTATGTTTAACTATTGTTAAAACAGGCAAAACTCACTATATATATATATATATATATATATATATATAGTTATATATATATATATATATATATATATATATATATATATATATATATATATATATATATTGTCACACACAGCAAGCTATAGTAATGGATGCCAGAAGGCTTGTGCATATAATCTCCATCTAGTGCCTACTCCAGCAATATCTCCAGACTCGTTTCTGGCTTATGGCCTTTGTCAATCCTGCCTAATGGGATAGTGGTGGCTATGGTTATTAAAGAACCAAAGATATCAAAATATATGGGTACTGAACTGGGTTCAGTCTTATATGACTATATAAGCTGATGGGCTTGGATTGAAAACATTAAAGTGTTTTCAGTTTAAGACTCATAGTTTTGTAGTTAAATGGAGATAAAGGGTGGTGGCTGTAGGATTGCATTAGATCCTAAGATCTAGGTGCAGTGCTCTCAGATCCAAGGCTCCTCACTGACAAAGACCATAAGCCAGAAACTAGCCTGGGGATACTGGATGAGTAGGCACTAGATGGGGATTTTATGCACAAGCCTTCTGGCATCCATTGATTACTGTAGCTCGCTGTGGGTGGCAATATATAATGTGAGTTTTGCCTGATTTAGTAGTGTTACTGTTCAAACTAGAAACGACTGAAGAAGACGGTAGAATAATATCAGTGGAAATGTATATATGCTAACTAATTGAATGTAATTAAAAAATTCTTTTCTTTCTGTATTGTTTCACTTTTTATCAAAATTCAATGCCTACATACAATTATTAAAATCTACAAGAAAAATGTGTCGCTGCTTCATAATTACTTATATTTTAATCAATTCTGTTATAAGAAAGAAAATATGTAATAAGTCATATAAAAAATAATATTCTAAAATCTACAAGAAATATATTTGCATGTTCTATGTTACAATTATTGTTTCAACTTATCATGCTCCTCTGAAATACTTCTGCTATGAGAATTTTATTGTCAATTAAAATATCATTAAATCTCAACTATTCTTAGAAAATTATAAGGCCTAAATTTGGAGAATTTTAATCGTAAGATTTTTTTAGTTTTAAAAAAGTTGAATTGCCTGATGCTTCTTAACATTGTGTAAAGTATAAATCAAAAGTTTGTAGCTATGCATAGTAAATTTCTTGTTCACAGTGTGATTTTTTTCATACCAATCAATATCAGTTGATTGTTATAGTTTATTTGTTGTCTTATAAATACTATTTGATTAGAGCAGAAATTGATTTAAGACTGTCTCCAAATTCTATTGACTAGAATCATCTATATTATTTTATATTTCTACATCTTCATCTAAAATGTAACATACTTGTTTCAGCATTTTAAAGGGGAGAGGGGTTCACAAAACACTATTAACATTGATAGAATTGCAAATTAGGCATTTAGAAAAACAAAACCCAAAATGTTATTTGCCACATCTTTTTTATTACTGGCCCTTCTATCTCATTTGTAACTGATGTATTTTTTTTATATTTTATGATTCTATAAACATCCAACAATTAAAGTATTAACATTAAATCACCAAACTCTTAGGTTTAAACAATATGCTAAGATAAAATTTAATATAGAAAGCAGTTCTTTACTCATATGAAATATTAGTATATTTATGTTATTTCATGATCTTACTAATTCAACAAACAAATTATTTTAGGTACTTAATTTCTTGTTAAAAAAATACTTTCTTCTGAACTCTCCACTGCATCTTTAATTTTTTTTGGCATTTTGTTTCAAATAATACTAAATCATCCAAAAAGATTAATCACTGGGAAACTTAAAAGAGGCTGCATCTTTCTTTCAGCATTCCAGAGATCAAATTGTTTATTGAAATAGTTGTTAAATAAACTGCATAACTAACAAAATATTTGAAATACTTTATACCAATTGATTTCACTGAGCATTATAAGTTTTACAAATAGGACTTATGTGAGTACACTTAATATTACATGCATTAAACCTGTGTAAATTACACAATCTTCTGGAACTAATAGAATATATAAGTTATCAGATTTTGTAAAACTTCCCATAATACATAGTGATCTTCTTTATGAATTTAATTTGATGACTTTTCAAAATAAGTCTATAATCAAAGCACATAAAATAAATTCCCATTGCCTTTTACAATTTTAAAAATCTCAAAGATTTGTCTTAAAACTCTATGCTTGCTAGATATATCTGCAGCTCATTTTCAATGTACTATAATCTATGTGTGTGATCATAGATCATTTAATAATCAGGTTTATTTTATAACTTTTTGTTAATTCTCTTAACCATCAGTGAATTCATATTTTACATACATATGTAACATTTTACAGGTTTAACCACTTTCCATGTTTACTTTTGCAATAAAATTAAGGCATCTTCTGTGAAGACATGCATTGAAATATTATCCTCTTGATTATACCATTGTATTATCCATTAATTATGAATCTGGTAATGCACTATTATGAATCACAGTAATTACAAATATATAATTTAAGATAACAATGGGTCTGATTTTATCTAAGTATAATGGAAATATATATCATATTCACTCATGGAATGCTTATGGCAATTTTGGTCATATGATTATTAACAGGGCTTTTTTATATATTAAAAAAAGATTTTGGCACTTCAAAAATTAAGACTGTTCTGATAAAATTGTTAATGTTTTAAAGAAATGTAATATCCACACAATTTATACTATTTTTAAAAAATTAATGAAGTATTTCCATACACTAAAGAGAAAATCCCTTTGGAGTATCATGGTGTATATGAAATTCCATGTGAAGTTTATTTACATTCATACATTGGAAAGACCAATTGTAGAATAAACATAGGAAAGGAAGAACACATTTTGGCAGTTAGAGAAAAATCTAATTCATCGGTCACTTATTCACACATTAAATTCAGTAACCATTATATCAATTTTAATAAGACACATATTCTGATAAAAATTGAACAACATGACCAGAGATTTCTAGGAAACTAAAGATTTTTAAAAGGCTCAAGAACATGAATGAAAAGTGTGATTTAAAGAAAATTAATAATATTTGGAAAAAGCTATTGGAGGATAAAATATTTTTTTAAATCTTCTAACCCTATTGAATTTGAGCACGAGAAGAAAATAACAAAAGCAAAAACTAATGATTTTAAATCTTACCACACACATTCTTATGATTTGAAAAGCTCTGAGGAAAGTATTGGTATATTGTAATGAAATGTCAGCTATTCAGCTATTATACCATTATTACATGGAATCTCCCAGAAGTAATACTATGAATATATATATATATGATTTTATATTATTATTTTTGGGATATTCCGTGTCATAAAATAGCAAAATAGCTGACATTTCAGTACAATAACAAGTACCTTCCTCAAAGTATTCTCTTTCTCAAATCATAGGAATGTGTGTGAGAGATTTAAATCATTTTTATCTTTTTGTTTCCCCTCATACTTAATTCTATTGGTTGATAAGTTTTAAATTTTATTTTGTTTTCCAATAGCTTCTTCCAAAGGTTGTTAATCTTCTTTAATTCACACCTTTCATTTATGCTGTTGAGCCTTTTAAAAATCTCTATAGCTTCTCTTAGCAATCTCTGGTCATATTGTTCAATTTTTGCTAGAATTTTTGTTTTATCAAAATTGATATCATGATTAGTGAATTTTTTATGAGAATAAACAGCTAATGAATTGGATTTTTCTCTGATTGTTAACTGATCTGTGGTGATTGATGAATTTTTACTCTGTTATATGAATATTGTTTCATTTGGCATTCTTAAATTAAAAGTTAACATATTCTGGTTTACCTTATTACAAAAAATTATGTTTTCTCTATGAATTTCATACTTCATAAAAATAATCAAACTGATGGATGTTTTCAAGAGTGTCATCAAACATTTGGAAATTATTAACACTATTTTTTTACCGTGTATAATTTAAATTATATTTCCACTTTATATTACGTGTTAACATTCCTCTAGTATTTTGTTTACATATATCTGTTCTCAATCATTAATTCAGTAATCATTGAAAGTACCTTTCATTATAATGTACTTTAATAATGCCTTTACTTCCCTTATACATAAGTATTTTACATTCATGCATCTATAAACAAATGTTTTTAAATATGCATAAATATTTTATACTAAATCTTTTTTTAAAAGTATGCTATCATTGATGTAGTTTACTATAATTAAATATGTATGCATAGTTATATCTACACTTATAAAGATTATGTCAAAAAAATATGAGGACTATTGATTGTCATTGAGAAAATATGGCTGATATATCATAATGGAGTGATACAATTAGACAATTGGAGAAGTGTGTCAAAAAGTAAAATTTGTGGTAGAAGTTAAAAGATTGCAGCAAAATATATCAAATAAATATAATAATGGATCTAAAAGGGGATTTATTTCTGGTTTACTAATTGGTCTTTATAGTCATCACAAATTTCATTTTTATTATTGTTTTTTGAATTTATGTTTTTTGTCTGAGTTAGAATAGCCATACTTATTTGCAAGCTTCTGCTCTTACTGACAATATATATATAGTTGATAAAGACTACAAAGTGTATAGTCGAAAGTACTTCTAAAAAAATATAATTTATATAAATTGTACTGTATTTTGATATATATATATTGATTTGTATATTACATATATTGTAAAACGAATACAGATATCAAACTTTATTTATTACATATATATATATATATATATATATATATATATATATATTGTCAGTAAGAGCAGAAGCTTGCAAATAAGTATGGCTATATATATATAATACAGTACCCATTATAAAATATTATATATATATATAAATTAACAGTAAATACAATATTATAGTTTAAATTCTTTTGTATCACTTTCGATTATGTGGTAATCCTTGTCAGCCTTAACTGAATTTTAAATTTTTTAAACTTAATTTTACGTATATTTCCATAAGCTATGTATGGCCATATTTGCAACTTATGGAAATATACATAACATTAAGTTTAAAAAATTTGAAATTCAGTTAAAGCTGATGAGGATTAGCATGTAATCGAAAGCGCTACAAAAGAATTTAAACTATAATATTGTATTTACCATAAAATTATATATATATATTGTAACTGTAATGGGGCACCGAATGTGGTGTTAGCATATTATCCTGTTATACTTCAGACATGGGTTTGAATATTCACAAAATAAATATTGAAAGATTTCAATCAAATATATCATTTTTTTCTGCAAGTACTTGAGTAAAAGTCATTTCATCTAATCATTTAGTATTTTTATGTAATTAAATTAAATTGAATTAATCATTTAGTATTTGTTATTAAATGCTATATAATTCTTCTTTATCTAGAAGATAAAACAAAAATGAAAAACTATTCAAATCCTCATCAACCAGAAATTGGCAAAAATGTGTAGTAATGTCTTCTTTTTTTATTATATCTTTATGGTCAAATAATGATGGGAGAGAGAAATAAAAAACTTTTGTTTCATGGTGAATTACATAAATTTGCTTTATACTTTAGTCACTGACCTTATTTTTTAATATATGACTTTTTTGTCATAAAGCACAATTTCCACTGAACTTGTTTGCCACATATTTCTCACTCTTTTGAGAGTTCAACATTTGGAGCCTTTTTGGTTTCTATTGTGGTTAACAAATTGTGCAGTTCTAGATACCAATTAAATGATTGTTACAAAAAAAACATACCTTTTACATTTTGCACCATCTCTCAGACATTTTTGGTCACATATTCTTCATTTTATACTTATTTTATAGTAAATTTGTAGCTTAATCTATATTTAAAATTTTAATTCCAAAAAGCTCTGCATTTGGCAATGCTTTTGCAAAATAATTGATTTTTTATTGACATCTATTGTCATATTGTCCAGCCATTTTTACCTTATAAGATGCAGCAAAGCACTGACTGTCAGCTTTGGTCATTATTCACCTGGTGTTTGTAACTGTCAAAGTCATAAATCAAAGTAAAATGTTTTAGGCTTTTGTAATAGATTTTGAATGTAAATAAATATATTTCCCATAATTTTTTACATTCATAATTAAGCTTTTACATTAATATACTTAAATATAAACTTTGATTTAATTTTTTTTTAATTTTACAAGAAAAATAATCAAACAAAAGTGAATAGCACTTGACCATTATTCAAGACAAGGGAATAATGCTTAACTGCTACTTGCATATCAATGACATTCAGTGACAACTAACACAATGCAATTATTTTCATAAATATTTATGTACTTTATGATTATTTTTCACACTATATTGATTAATAATGTTGCTAGATTTAAATTTTTATTTAAAATATTTAATTTTCGGCAAAGAAAAGACAGCAGAAGTGAATAATCAGAGTTCATAATTTCCAAGACATGCAAAATCAATGGTGATTTCATATGATAATTGGTTGTAATATAATTCTTTCGTTTTACTGCAGGCTATTATTCTCATAATTTTCTTATATTTTTCATCTGTTATTGACATTATTTTTAATTTTTTGTTAGATTTAACCAATTTGAATGTAAAATAATTCAATTTTTAGAATCTCAATTAAAACAATTATGATTATCATACATTAATATATTTGTGAATAGAAACAGGTTAGATCTGTGTTTGTCAAATGAAATCACTCAAATTTTTACTCAATCTGCCAAATAAGAAATTTGTCAGTCAAAGGGATTTTAATGATGTCATCAATAATAATTGGGATTTAGAGAGTATGTTTTTGTTCTGATATAATAACAAAATTTTTAAGATTTACTATTTATGTAAAAAAAAGTATATAAGACAGGTAAAATATTTTTTTAAAGCAGTATGTATGATAGACAAAGTAAGAATTTTACTGCATGAAGTAGATTATCAAGTCAAACAATTTTGTCACTCTTTTTGCTGGATTTAAATTAATTTTCAATGATATAAGAAAATAGATAAAATAACCCTCTCTATTTTACAAAAAATTTCTTGAGAATAACTGAAGTTTTTTTTTCTTTATTATTGCTCAACATAGGTATCATATAGATATATTCATAGTATTTTTTTTTCTGGGAGCTTCCACATAATAAATTACATAATAGTAAATGTAGGGAATTTGAACACAGACTTTCAAGCATCCTTCAACTATCCACACTATCTCATATCACTGACCACATGACCACACACATTTAGAAAAGGTAGATAATTGCCAATATCTGTATTTTGTGCTGAACCAGCACTCATCAGTTGGTTCAAATTATCATCTCCCCCCCCCCACACACACACACACACATATATATATATATATATATATATATATATAATGCTGGTTCAGCATGAAATACACATATTGGTGATTATTTATTTTTTCTACATGTGTGTGGTCATGTGCATCAGTCATATGAAATAATGTGGATAGTTGAAAGGTGTGTTTAAATCTCCTATATTTACAATTAAGCTCCAGGTATATGAATAATACCTGTATTTCAAATCTTAAAGTATAATAGCTAAATAGCTGACATTTCAGTACACTAACAAATACTTTCCTCCAAGTTTCTTTATCAAAAGAATGTGTGTGGTGAAATTTAAAATCGCTGTTATATATATATTAATGTTGTTTAGTTGTGCCTTCTATAAAAATTTATAGAAATATACACTTTTTATATGGAAATATTTAATGAAAAATAAACTAATTTTTATAGAAAATCCATCAATTAAATTGACACTATTAACTGATCAGAGACAAATTGATATCTCATCAAACATTCTGTTTATGTGAATGTTTGATGTATTCTCAACCAGATTCTGAGCCATTGATAATGCTAAGTTACAGGACACGGGTTTCTGTTAATTAAAACTGATATTATCAGATGATCAGAGACCAGTTAAGATTATATCAAACAGAAGATTTTATTTGAATCATAACTAGTCTTTGATCAGTTGATGATATATAGCTTAATAGTCAGAAACCTATGTCCCTATAAAAATTTTAGTTTATTTTTCATCAAACATTATCATAGCAAGATCATACTGCAACATTTTTTCATCTGATTAGGTCTCTGTTACACATATAAAATGCGCGAGTTGATCAAGTTATGCAAAAAGAAGAAAGTTGTATTTTTATTTCTAAAAACATAACTATATTTCCTGATCAACTCTGCCTCATAATTGTTATGATTTGCACTATTGATGAAATCAGCTTTTAATTTATTTGATCAGGGCACCAGGATTCATATAAGAATCCACTGAAATCTGTCACCAGCACATCTCCCAAGTTAAAAAGAAAAAATGCTTTTAAAAGACAGTATTATATTTTACCGTAACTAAAATTATTTCCTAAATATTATTATTCCTGGAACTTATTAAACATATTGGCAAAGGTATATTATATTTTTAAATATCATTAAACTAATATTAATAAATTTAATAATAAATACTAATAATCATTATTAATAATGTACAAATGAAAAGTTGATATTAGAATTAAATATTTTTATTCTAATAAATTAAAATAGAGAAATTACTAATTAAATAAATTGGAGAGAATACACGCTAATCCAGACGTGAATCCATTAATAAAAATAATAACAGTTGAACATTTATTAAAAAGTTATTGGTTAAATAAGAGTCTCTTGGTCAAAAAAATTAGTCTCTATCAGGGTCCTATTATACGTATATTTTTAAGAATGGTTTGTAAATGCTTAGTTTGGTCACAATCGGGAATAAGGAATCATAACTTACCAGTAAGTTTAGCGAGAAGGTTGTAGATTACTATGCATAGTTTTTTGGATTAGAATGAGCTTGACCATTGGTTATAAGTTGATCCTGTGGTCTATTCTCCTAGTCAGTCATGAAGGCTTTTCTGGTGTCCATCTTCAGGCGCGATGTATACAGAAGCTCTGGTTCACTCCAACATGCCGAATTATTTCAGTGTAGGGTGATCCTGGATATATCCGTTTGTTATCCAGGACCAACTATAGAGAAACAGATGAGACCAGACCCTGATCAAACTGTCCCCCTCCTTTTTATACTAGAGGTCCAGTTTTCAGACTTCTGTGCATGTTATTATCATGGTGTTTAAGTTCATAATCTTGTACATTAAATATCAAATTTACATTACAAAGTTCTCTTCTTTATAATGTTTTTCGGCCATCTTTAATTAGATAAAATATTTTGCTTTTAGCTTATCTAGATTAGTGATTTGTGTGTCTTTTGTTCTTTCCAATTTTAACTTTTAATTTTAATTACATAAAAAAAAATACGAAAGAATTTTAACTTTCACTGTACGTTTTAAAAAAATAAATTATACTAATAAAAAAAAAATCTAAGTTAACTCTTTTTTTTTTTAGCTTTTACGAAATGCCAATATATTTGTATCATATATAAATAAACGGTACAATACATTTCTATACAAGGCACATGTAAAATAATGTTAATGTGTTACATATTTAGGTGGTGTTTAATTAATTAATATCTGCATATTTAGAAGATTATTTGAAAGCAAGATTATTTTAAAATTAGTTTGATTATAAGGGTTTTCTTGTCAATTAATAGTAAGACAATATAAAAAAGAATTTTCTTAGATTACATTAAAATTCACATTCAAATTTTAATATCAAATTGAACATTGACTTAAATACAAATTGAGTAAGTAGCTATGTTTGCTGTGATGTCAAGTGACGTCCTTTGCAGCATATAAAATCAGGTTTGATTAATATACTTTGCAAGAAGTTAGTTGATTTTTCATCAAATCATCATCATCATCATTATCAACCATTATCAATCCACTGCAGGATGAAGGTCTCTCCAAGTTTAATCCATCTTCTCTGATCTTTAGCTTCTCTTCTCCACACCACCCCTGCACACTTTCTTATTTCATCCATCCATCTCACATGTGGTCTCTTTCTGGGTCTTTTACAATCTCTTGGAATCCAGTTTAAAATTTTAATTGTCCATCTATTATCATCTCTTCTAACAATATGTCCAACCCAACTCCACTTCAATCTTTTAATTTTTTCAATGAGGTCAGTAACACCTGTTTATTCTCTTACCCATACATTGCATTTACGATCTCTTCTTGTTACTCCCAACATTCATCTCTCCATACTTCTTTGAGTGGTCTGAAGTCTCTGAATTGCTCTTCTATTAAGTGTCCACATCTCAGATCCATAAGTAAAAACTGGTAAAACACATTTGTTAAAAACCTTCCTTTTCAAACACATAGGCATATTTCCTTTTAGTATCAAGTTATTTCTACCAAAAGCACTCCAACCAAGTTTAATTCTATGATTAATTTCCTCCATTATGTTTCCATCTGTATTAATAATCTGACCAAGGTATTTGTAACTGTTAACTTCTTCTAATTCATCATAATCAATCTTTATTTTTATATTTTGAGCAAATCGATTAAACATTACTTTAGTCTTTTTAACATTTATCTTTAGTCCTACTTTCCTACTTTCATCTGATAATTCCTGCAACATTTCCTGCAGATCTGAAGCATTATTTGCAAAAACAACTACATCATCTGCGAAATCTAAATGACTTAAATAATCACCATTTACTTTCACTCCTTTAGTTTCCCATTTTAATCCACAAAATACTTCATGCAGCACTGCTGTAAAAAGTTTTGGAGATATGGAGTCACCTTGTCTTACACCTTTCTCAATGTTGACTTTCCCAGTGTCATTATGTAATCTAATTGTTGCTGTTGCATTTTTATAAATATTCTTTAAAATATGACAATATCCTGGATCTATACCTTGATGATCAAATGCTTTAATCACTGAAGAAATGTTTATAGAATCAAATGCCTTTTCATAATCTACAAATCCTAAGCATAATGGCAACTCATATTCATTTGTCCTTTCTATAACTTTTCTCAATACCTGGATATGATCTACTGTACTAAAACCACTTTTAAATCCGGCTTGTTCTCTTGGTTGGTGGAAATCCAATGTTCTCTGTAGACGAGTAGTAATTATCTTGGTAAAAATTTTATATAAAACTGATAAAAGGCTGATAGGTCTGTAATTTCTAATATCTTCTTTATCACCTTTTTTAAATATTAATATTATTACTGCATTCTTCCAATCTTCCGGTACATCTTTATCATTTAGACATTTGGTATATAACTTTGCTAAAAAAATTTCTATTTCTTCACCTGCTTCTTTTAATATATCAATTATAATTTCATCATTACTGGAGCCTTTCCTTTCTTCATACATTTAATTGCATGTCTCACTTCTTCATTTAAAATTCTGGGCAATTTGGAAGATGTAATAGATATAGGAGGTACTTGTTCTTTATTACTATATAATTCTTGATAAAAATCTTCTACCAATTTCATGATGTCATCTCTCCTTTTAGTAATAATTCCATCTTTTTTTCTTATTGCAGATATAAATTTCCTACCAATACCAAAATGTTGTTTTACATTCTTAAGACTATTGCCATATAAAACTGCAAATTTCTATAGAAATTGTACATAAAATATTGTTATATATATCGTATATTTATATGGTGTTTAATTAATTAAAATTTATATATACATATTAAGTTTTATTTAGTAATTCATAAGATATTTGAATATTATTTGTTAGTATATTTTTGCACTTTTTTTTTTTTTTATATTTTTATAATACGGCTAATTTTAAATAAGTTTATAGTAGAAGACTGAAGCGCATTAACTTTTGTATTAAACAGAATAGTTATAAATTTTAATAAATTATGGATATAATATTTTTAATATATAATATTTTATTTCTCTTATTAATAAAAATAAATTTATATAAAAATTTTAGATGGCCATTTTTAAAACACAGAATATATTCAATATTTTCAACTTCTTCAATAAAAATTGTAGTATGTTAATGGATAATTATTATAATATATAACTTCATCTTTGTTTAAACATTTAATTTTTTGCTTTCGTTTTCAAATATTTATAATAGATATGTATTCATAGGAATTAAATTGGTTTTTTTCTTGGGATATCATCTGATAATTGAGCATCAGACAGATTTGATCCAAAGACTTTAGCTGTTGTGTTCCTCATTTTACTGTTGCAGTAACATGTGCAGGGTAGTTACACTCAGAATACTTAAAAAAAATAATGTAGTTATAAAATATTATGACATAACAGTTATTTCTAAATTTCAATGTACTGAGGTTATTGTAACTACAGATCTTACAAATAGTGTATAAATTACTTGCTGTTTGACCAGCGTTATTAGCCGTGAGGTTAGCGCAGCAGCCTTGCAAGCAAGCAGTTGGTTGCAGACTGTTGTTGCAGGTTCGCCTCCCGGCCGATGCTATGACATATGAAAAAAAAAATTATGCGTTTTTCAAAGACATGAAATTTTGGAAATATTTACTGCAAATGTAATTAAATATGCCTAAAAAAGACTAATGTCCTTATTTTTTGAGGGTAATGTAATTTTTGTACTAACGATATGAAATAGTGAAAATTAATATGGATTCATTATATATTAATGTATGTAATCTAAAGAACTGCAAAAATTCTAAATATGCAAAATACTCTGATAAAAAGAGAGAATTTAGAATCAATAAATCTTTTTTCAGCCGATCATTTAACGCATATTCAACTCTTTTTAATAAAAACCTTTGCTGGATTCAGTTATTTATTATTTCTTATGAAAATTTATTTCGATATTTTTTATGCTAATTTAATGCAAATTAAAAGATATCTAAAGCTTAGGTTAAATATCTTAAGCAAATAAATCTTGAATTAACATTTTTTACATATAAGCTTCTCAATATATATATATTAAATAAATAAATCATAAAATTTCAATAACACAAATTTGTGTATTTGTCTTATTTATTATTAACGTCCTGCAATTTATCTGATTAATAGTAATCTTTGTTTATCTTCTTTTTTAATATTATTAGATAATTCTATCAAACATGACCTCTGATTTTCGTAGTATGTCAATAAATAATTAATCAAATAATCAATAATAAATTCGAACGCATATAACCATTTCGCGCAAACGCACACGTTCACACAGTGAAATAAATGTGTAATCTTTGAATAATACAAAATCCGAGAGGAGGGGAGATAATGAATTAATAATAAAAACAAATATAAAATTAAAGAAAATGAGAACATAGTTTGGTTAATCTTTTAAAAAGCTATTTATCGTTTTCTTTTTTTTCTTTGTGGTTTTTAATAGTTAAAATTAGATTATTATTTATTAAGAAAGATGTACAGATTACTTTCAAATAACATTTTATTTTATTGATTTTTTTCTCCTTCATTTGATTTCTATTTGTTTTAAGTTTAAATTTATGCTTACCTATATAACCATATTTTTTCTATTATTATATAAATATATTTATTAATAAAGAATAAATAATCGTCCAGCGTTGTTAGCCGAGAGGTCAGCGCAGCCGCCTTTCAAGCAAGCAGTTGGTTGCAGATGATTGTTACGGGTTCGCCTCCCGGCCGATGTTATGGCATATGGAAAAAATAAACAAATAAATAATCGAATGGCTTTATTTCTTAAGAGTTTATAAGCAGCTCGAATGCCGGAAGTGCCAACAATGAAATCGATCCGAAGACTTTAGGTTTCAAACTCTATTACTTTACCACTGCACTAAACAAATCAGGGTTTTGATGGGTATTTTTCAGTGCAAAATCAAAACTATAACTTATATCGCATAAATCACTATGTATTTAATATTGACAAACCGTTACTTCTTTGATAGTTATTTTGCCCTATAAACATTTTCACATGTTCTGGACCTAATATGAGAAATTTAAGCTATATACCCATGTATATATGTAATATATTTTTATAACTTTTAGTTGAATGAATTATTGCATAGTAAAATTTATTTACTTTTTATAATATATATATATTGTGAGTATACTTCCGTCGAAAGATGACAGGTTCTCTCTTCAAGTTTCCTTCAGGACCATCTCTGAATCAATGCATCTGTGGTATGCAACACAGTTTATATATTTATCACAAAAGTTTTAAGATGTGACTATGACATGAAAATGTGACAGTGTGTTTTTGAACATCTTCAATTTTCTCCTGGCCATCATAAATTTTTTTTCATTCCACTTGAAAATGCTCTTGCAATTTATGATTTTACTGGCTTACATAATTTAAATCATTTGAAATATTTTAATGCCACTGTTATCCAATTTAAGACAAAATTTAATGTTTGTTCATTGTTCCATTGTGAGTTAAGGTATGAAAGCCACTGCCATATTTTATGTCATAATCATAATTCAGACATGCCTATGCTTTAAATTGTGTTGTGTAGTAAACTATGTCTCTAAGTAACACATTTAGAGATGGCTGCAGAGAGCTTAAAGACATATCAGGTGTTGATAATATTGTGCTATCAGCATATGATATATATATATATATATATATATAGGTACAAAATATATATAACTAGGTGGAATTAATTAAAATTTCTCTTTCTTTTTTTAGATGACTTGATTATCACAGTTAGTACTTCAGATACTTGACATTTGTATCCAAATTAATTGAATGATGAGATTCTATAATTTCATTTTTTGCCTTACTTATTGTACAATATTTTTCATATATTAGTTTTGCTCTGTTTCCAAACACTAATTTGGATAAATTGTGCTTAACCTACAAAAAAACCAATTGCATATTATATCAAGTTTAATAATATAAATAAAAACAAATAATTATTTTTTTTGTTTTTCTCTTTAAATAATCCTAAATATTATTTTGATTTGATTAAAAGATTTATCTAATTTCTTTTTAATTAATTGATAGAATACATAAGATAAACATATTTTTTCCTTTTTCTTTTTTTTTCTTAACAGATATGTAAATGAGAAGAAATTTAATTGGTGGAGAAACAAAATAGAACTTTCAGAGATTTTTTTAAGAATGGCTGTAGTAACAACTAGGGTAAAAAAAGAAAAGTAAAAAACATTTTCTTTATTTTTTTTACTGTATAACAAAAATGGAAGCTTTTCTTTAAAAAAGGAGAGAATTTAAAGACAATGAAAGAAGTTAAATTAAAACTTTTCTTAAATAATTTAAATTGTAATTTAACTAATCTGTTCAAGTCTCCCAACCATGAATCTGGCTGCCAAATGTTTACAACTGAAATATACTGGAATTATGTTAATCACAATAATAGGAGTAGCAGTGTTAAAGATCACTCTACTTGAAAATTCATATTGCTTACAGACAATATTTTAACCTTGGATAAAATGCTTTACTTTCATGAACTTTAACACATATAGTAGTGTTATGTATGTGCAGAATGAAATACTATATTTAAAATTGGATAAAGTATTGCTCTCATGACTTTAACACATAAAATAGTGTTGTATATGTGCAGAATAAAATATTGTTTTGATATTTTTATGTGCCAGTATCTGATTGACAAAGAATTGATTATAATCCCACTTTGAACTTACATTAGAAACAAAATTGTGAGTTATTTTATTATTAAAATTAGAACCTACTTATGGAAAGTAATAACATATAACTGGGAAACCATTTTGGCTGTTGGGATAATTAGTTGTTTGAACAGCCATTCCTAATCTTCATCACTGATAGATCAAAAGTAGTAAAATATTTCAATTTTGCAATCACATCTAAAATAAAGGAATACAATTTCATTAACTATTGAGAATAATTTGATTAAAATTATACATATCCTACCTCTTAAAATATTTTGGGTATACAGAACCTACGCTGAAATCAACTAATTTATAAATATTCATTATAAATGGAGATGAAGAAGTATACAATCAACTTTTAAGATTCTATGTTATATAAAAGGAAATATATTTAATTTATATTTGTTATTAAGTTTAAGAAATGTGCTATTAATTTATTGACCAATAGTTCATATTTAAATAATAAGTATTTGAACTTAGTGTAGTAATTTAATGAACATGCATTTTATGTTTTATTTGTATTTTATAATCTCTTGTATGTTAAATTCATCATATATATAATCTTTTGTATATAAAATAATTATTTGTTCACTTAGATATAGGGATTAAAAAGAGTCAATTTAGGAAACACCACTTGTGTAAAGATTTAATGATTAATCCAATGTATCTATAATTCATTACCACCACATGGCCTCATTCTGTATGTCTTTCCCAGGTTTTGTGTGCCCTGTAGCAGAGTTTTCTTATATCTTTTGGGCTTAGTTCATGCTTGTAAAACTGCATATGTCTTCCATTTAGCAGATTGATGAGGGTAATTTATTTCTATTTTATTAAGAAAGTGTGTTAATATTATTTTAATGTTATATGGCTTTTTCTATGCTGGTGGTTCTGACAATATAATTAAGAGGAACAAACGGCTCTCTATCAGGCTATAAATAAATAATCATCTGAATATTTAGCTAAGATTGAGAATAGAATGAACTCATCTATTCTTTAAGCTTTTAGGATTTATAAACTTAATCTATTTTTGATGGTTACTAAACAATACAGAGTGTTATTTATTTAAATGCTTTCTCTAGCTAAGCATTTATCACAAAGCTTGATGAGGAATTGGCAATCCTCATTGTTTATATATTAAGCCATATAAGATTGCTTAAGATTTAAAGCAAAGATTATAAATAGTCAATAAAAATTTCATATATCACATGACCCCCATTTTTAAGCTTGTAAATAAAAAATAATGAGCTGTGTTAATTGCCCTAAGAAGCTTTATTAATAAATGCCAGAAAGAGAAAGCATTTAAAAAACTCTATCTAGAAACCACACCCAAACTTCAGGCCAATGGTTTCATGCTTTGGCTGTCCTCAGTGAGGCACTAAGATAGTTTCAGACACTAGACCTAAAAACACCAACTGAAAGTCAGCATTTATCTAAAAGTTAACTATTAAGTGGAAAATCTGAAAATTTTAGACACATATGTCTTCAAACCCAGCTACCCAACTCAAATAGCTATATGGGGCTGAGAGATCTTTAGCCAATCATAAATTAATAGCTTTAGCAATAAACATTGCTTACGACTTAAAGCAAAGACTATAAATAGTCAATAAAAATTATGTCATATATCACATGACCAATTTATAAGCTTGTAAATCAAAAATATTGATCTATGCTAATTGCTCTAACAAGCTTTATTGATAAATTCCAGCAAAAAAAAGCATTTAAAAATCTCTATCTAAAAACCACACCCAACCTTAAACCATTGTTTTCATGCTTTGGCACACCTCAGTGAGGTACTAGGATAGTTTCAGACACTAGATCTAAAAATACCAAACCAAAGCCAGCATTTATCTAAAAGTTAAATATGAAGTGGAAAATTGGAAATTTTTAGACACCTATATGTCTTCAAACCCATACAGCTATTTGAGTTGGATAGCTAGATTTAAAGACATATAGATGTTTAAAAATTTCAGATTTTCTACTTAATATTTAACTTTTAGATAAATGTTGGCTTTGAGTTGGTATTTTTAGATCTTGTGTCTAAAACTATTATAGTGACTCATTGAGGAGGGCCAAAGCATAGGTGTCATTTTTAGATAGAGACTTTTAAATGTTTTCTCTTGTTGGTATTTATCAATAAAGCTTATTAGAGAAATTAGTACAGCTCAATATTTTTGATTTATAAACTTATAAATTGAGTCATGTAATATACAATTAATTTTTATTGACTATTATAGTATTTGCTTTAGGTCTTAAGCAATGTTATATTACTAAGGCTATTGATATATGGTTGGATGAAGATCTCTCAGCTCCATATAGCTATTTTAGTTTAGAAGTTGAATTTGAAGATATATATAGGCATCTAAAAATTTCAGATTTTCCACTTAATAGTTAACTTTTAGATAAATGCTGACTTTTGGTTGGTATTTTTAGATCTAGGGTCTTAAACTATCCTAATGCCTCACTGAGGAGTGCCAAAGCATGAAACCATTGGTCTTAGGTTTGGATGTGATTTTTTAAATGTTTTCTCTTGCTGGCATTTATCATAAAGCTTGTTAGAGCAATTAGGACAGCTTATTGTTTTTTATATACAAACTTAAAGAATTGGATCATGTGATATATGACTTTAATTTTTATGACTATTTATAGTCTTTGCTTTAAGACTTAAGTAATGTTATATTGCTAAGGCTATTAATACTTGATGGTCTCT
This sequence comes from Epiperipatus broadwayi, assembly GCA_028023455.1. Lineage (NCBI taxonomy): Eukaryota > Metazoa > Onychophora > Udeonychophora > Euonychophora > Peripatidae > Epiperipatus > Epiperipatus broadwayi. The sequence goes on along the minus strand of JAQFVV010012394.1, from coordinate 7,091,138 downwards.
CAGTCCCACATAGCTACTTGAGTTGATAGCTGGTTTGAAAACATGTAGGTGTTTAAAATTTTCAGATTTTCCATTTAATAGTTAACATTTAGATAAATGCTGGCTTTGATGGGTGTGGTTTCTGGACAGAGCTTTTAAAATTCTTTGCCTTGCTGGTATTTAACAATAAAGCTTGTTAAAGCAATTACTACAGCTCATTTTTTTTAATAAAACATTATCTTGTAACTAAACAAGTTTATTTTACTTTTTTTATCATAGATGCTTTATTATATATAAATAAGGGTTAACATTAGTGAATTACTAATAATTTAGTGAGAAAAAAAAAAAATATATCAGAAAATAGAAATGTGATAATAAATGAGCTAAATGTTCAAAATATAAACTTTAAATAAATTTTCAATTTTTTTTATTGATAAATAAAGCAGAAATTGTTAAATTTAACAAATTGCTGAACTCTTTAACTTACACAATAATGATTCCAGCACAATTGAAATAAAACAACTTTATAAAAATAAATATATATTTTTTATTATTGAACCGATTTTCGCCCTCAAAAGGGTAAAAACCGATTAAATAATAAAGAAAATATAGTTGTTTTATTTCATTGTTTATTTGAAAATAACATTATGGACGAATTTATGTTTGACCATTGTTAAGGATTAACTTATACAATATGTACTAAAACAAGAGGTGCTATCTACTCTAGTGTCATCTATAACAAAGTTAAATAATTATCTGATAATTACTTATTATTCAACTTTGGTATAGGGGGCGTGAGAGTAAGAGTTGCTTTTGTTTTATTAAACATCCAACTGAGTATTAAAAAATAGATTGGAAATTTCAAGCATTAGTGGTCGAGAGGTCAGCGATGGCCGCTTTACAAGCAGTTGTTCCGTTTTAGCGGGTTCGCTTCCCGGCTGATGCTATGACACATGAGAAAAAAAAATACTGTATATCTAAGTTTGACCGCTTCCTTTTTAAAATTTAAAATCCAAGGTTTTAAGTTGTTTTTAAAAGAATTAAGATTTTATGAAAGTTTTTATTTAAAAAAAAAAACTTATTGAATATTTTATAAATTAAAAGTAACAGTAATTTTTTTTGGTTTAATTTAATTTTAAAAAGCGTTTTATTCCACTGATAAATCATTGAAAGCTCGTAAATATTTTATGAATGATAAAGATATTCCAGGAGACTAGAAGATTACAGTAATAATATTGATATTTAAACAAGTAAAATATATTAGAAAATATAGATACATCAGTCAGTTCTATATAGTCTTTACAAGATCATGGCAATTTATATATAGTCAACTTTGTACTGAAACCAAGGAAATTTTTTTTAAAAAAAGCAAACTGCTTTTAAAAGTGGTATAGCACAATACATCACATCCATATAGCCAATAAACATCACATGACCACCACTTCTTATGCTTGTGTATTAACTGTTGTTAAAACAGGCAAAACTCATTATACATATTGGCACACACAGCAAGCTAGAGTAATCAATGGATGCCGGAAGGCTTGTGCATAAAATCCTAAGATCTAGGTGCAGTGCTCTCAGATCCCACTGATGAAGGCCTCAAGCCAGAAACTAGTCTGGGGATATTGGATGAATAGGTACTAGATGGGGATTTTATGCACAAGCCTTCTGACATCCATTGATTACTTTAGCTTGCTGTGTGTGTCAATATGTATAGTGAGTTTTGCCTGTTGAATTTATAGCTTATGAAAAGTATTTGATTCTATATTTGAGTGATGCATAAAACTTCAAAAAGTCAAGACATAGGGCCAGGATAATGTCAACTTCTGCAGCAATTCAATTGCAATTTAACTTTATGATATTATAAAAAAGTTAGCATTGATAAGGATGTACAGCAAAATGATTCCATTTTTCCGTAACTTTTTATGACAGTTTTACATGAAATGTTTTGTAGATTAAAATGGAAAATTTAATGATAGATAAATAAAGAGACAACTTAAGTCATTTGCAAGTATCAGATAATGTGGTTGATTTTGCTTTTGTGAAAAATGTTTCAGAACTTTTAGAAATGTTACAACTGCTATCAAAAAAAAGAAAGAAAAGGAAGAAAGTGAGAGATAAAGGAAGGAAGGGAAGAAGAGAAGGAAGGAGGGAGGGAGGATGAGAAGAAAGAAGGAAGGGAGGAGGGAAGAAGGAAGGGAAGGAGGGAGGGAAGGCAGGAAGGAAAGAAAGGAGGGAGGAAGGAAGGAAGAAAGAAAAAGAAAGAAAAAAAATGAATGAATTCTGATCTAAACACAAATGTTAAAAAGATTCTATATTTGTGTATTTTAAAAAAGAGAGAAAATAAAGATTGATGAGAATGAAAAAAAATTAACAAATGGGAATATCTTGATCATATTATTAATAATTATAACAACATGAGAAATTAAATTAATCATGGAATTAAACCTTGGATGAAATGCTTTTGGCAAAAATAATGCAATATAAAAATAAAATATGTCCATGCATTTGAAAAACAAGGTTTTTAATATATGTATTTCATTAGTTTTTATAAATGCATCTGTAACTTGGTTGCTTAATAAAAGAGCACTGCAGGATTTTTAAAATACACAGTGAAGAATAAAAAGAGTTATCATGGAGTACCAAGAATGAATCAAACCACAATATATGGATGAGAGAACAAATAAAAATATTAACATCACTGAAAAAATTTTTAAATCTAAAATGGATCTGGGCTGAACATATTGCTAAAAGAAATGACAATTTATAATTGAGTTGTTAAGCTGGATCAAATATATTGTATTAGACATAATAAGAGATCACATGAGAGATGAATCAATGAGAAATGATGTAACAAAAAGAAATTAAGTATGAAAAAATTGGATTAAACATGGAGAAACATGGAGGAAATTATAATTACTTATAATCTCTTTCACATGACCCACCAATCTCCACACTATCTCATAACACTGATACACTTGAACACACATATGTTGAAAAGATAAATAATCACCAATATACGTATTCCATCATCAGATTTTCAATTGGATGGACGGTTGAAGAGTTGCAGTGTGGAGTGGATTGAAGCCTGTCCATTAAAGTAGGAGGATTTGCTATCTTAATATATATCTGAGCACTTGTAGCATATATGTGTAGAGATGGTAATCTGGACCAACTGATGATTGCTGGTTTAGCATGAAATACGTATATTGGTGATTATTTATCTTTTCAACATATGTGTGTTCAAGTGTATCAGTGTTATGAGATATTGTGGAGATTGGTGGGTCATGTGAAAGTCTGTGTTCATACCCTGTCTATTACATATATAGACACAGGTATATATAAGCCTGTGTATTTCAGCTATTATAATCTCTTTACAATTTGCAAAACTTTTTTGTTTGGTAGAATATTTTTGTAGTAAATTGTTAAATATTTTTTAAAACATTGTGATATAAAAATTACAAATTAATTATAATGAACTAAAATATATTTTTTTATCTATGACTCTTATTTTGACTATTTAAAGTCTATATTAGTCTAGCAATAAAGTTTTAAATTGTTTATTAAAATAATTTCTGAAGGAAATATTTTTAATTATTTTCAACAGCTTTAAGATAAATATTTTTAATGTTTAATAAGAGAAAAATCTTTTTTTTTTTTACAAGAGAAAATTTTTATCTTGTATGTTTTTCAAGGAATAATATTTGTTTAGAGTTTTAATAAAGTTGATTAGAATTGTCTTTCGCTTTTGAGAACAACAATAGTTATAACTTATTATAATTTATATTTTTTTAATCAAAAAAGTTTAACGATTTAAAGCAAAATATTATAATTATTTTTTCAAACTATTTTTATTTTGAATCCATAATCCCCAAATTAATGTGAAATCAGTTGCCATTTGAAAATGAAACTTAATTATTTTTGATTTCACTTTGATAAGGAAAAAAACTACTGCTTTGAAAAAAATCATCCCTTCATTTTAAAGATATGTATTATAATGTAGTCTTGTTTAAGATGTTTTATAATAGGTAATTTTAAGCAGTAGGTAATAAACTGCAAAATATTAAAAAAATATTGTTTTTTTTTCATATGTCATAGCACGCCGGGAGGCGAACTCACAACCATCTGCAACCAACTACTTGCTTACAAGGCTGCTGCAATGACCTCTCGGCTAATAAAGCTAAATACTTAAAATAATGATCTACAATAAACAATAAATAAATAAAATATTCTAATGACTTTATTAACCAGGAGATTAAAAATTTTGAACATTGGAAATGACAATATTTGATAAGATTCAGAGACTTTAAGCTCCAAAGAGTGCTATATTTTTTATATCAAACCATGCAGTTCACATAAACAATAACTTTTCATTACTGCAATGAACTCTTGTCTTTCAACAGTACAATTTTTCTATATAATATAAATTGCACTCCATAATTATGCTTTAATAAGTTTGTACATTAATATATATGTTTTTGTAGAATTAAAACAGTTTGATTAATAAATATTTTGAATTTGTTTTCTCTATGCAAATAGCATTTTTATTCATATACAAATTACAATTATTCATTATATAGAAGTATTTGATTCTGGTTGTTTTAAATAATAATATATACCTTGTAGATTATGCTATTTATTTTTTAAATAATTGTTTCCCTTTTATTATGTGATTTTATATTATTTATTATATGATTTTATATTATTGTGCTGCATATCCAAATTCATCACATCCTTTATTTTGCAGTAATATCACATATAAATGCAATTTATCCATTCCAAATGTTTTGTTCCATTTCTTAAATAAAGTGATGAGAAATCGTTTAATTTATTAAATAATGCAAGACGGTTGAAATATAAGATTGTGCATGCATATATGTACAAAAAAGTTTTTTGTTAAAACGTGTTCAAAGTAGGGTGGATAAATTACATCTTTTATATTATTGTAGTGTAGTATAATCAATAATTAATGCTTCCCAGATTAAAACACAAGTATGATGTATTAATGTTTGAACAGCATTTAAATAATCTTCAAAAAAATCCATTTTGTGAGTTAGAATATTCAAAAACCAATAGGTGTTCAACATCATTTCATATATGACACAGCAATAGAATGGCTTTGATGCATAAGAGTTAATAATCAGTTTGAGTTCTAGAAGTGTCTGAGATAGAATTGATCCAAGGACTTGATCTAATACTCTACCACTTCACTAAAACATAGCAAGTAATGTCATAGTAATACAAAATTCCATTGACATGGGAATATAAAATTATATCTGTATTTATTTATATAACTGCTTACCAAGATAAATGGTGTTGAATTTAAATATTTTACTTAAAAATCAAGGCAAAATCTCTAAATACTTATTTTAATAACTCTAAAGACATCTGAATTAAATGGTGTTTAATAGGTAGTGAGAAACTCTTTGTGTGCTATAATTTGACATCTCAACATCTCTTAATATTATTGTTAACTACAAAGCAGAAGGAAATAAATCCATATTTAACCATTACCTGAGAAATGTATATATAAAAACATAAATAGTTAATGGTATAAACCATTAATTATTTATGTTTTTATATATAATATGTTCTATAACGGGTATTGTACTATTATATATATATATATATATATATATATATATATATATATATCATCAACCATTATCAATCCACTGCAGGATGAAGGTCTCTCCAAGTTTAATCCATCTTCTCCGATCTTTAGCTTCTCTTCTTCACATCACCCCTGCACATTTTCTTATTTCATCCATCCATATCACATGTGGTCTCTTTCTGGGTCTTTTACAATCTCTTGGAATCCAGTTTAAAATTTCAATTGTCCATCTATTATCATCTCTTCTAACAATATGTCCAGCCCAACTCCATTTCAATCTTTTAATTTTTTTAATAAGGTCAGTAACACCTGTTTGTGGTCTTACCCATACATTGCGTTTTCAATCTCTTCTTGTTACTCCCAACATACATCTCTCCATACTCCTTTGAGTGGTTTGAAGTCTCTGTATTGCTCTTCTATTAAGTGTCCAAGTCTTAGATCCATAAGTCAGAACTGGTAAAACACATTTGTTAAAAACCATCCTTTTCAAACACATAGGAATATTTCCTTTTACTATCAAGTTATTTCTACCAAAAGCACTCCAACCAAGTTTAATTCTATGATTAATTTCCTCCATTATGTTTCCATCTGTATTAATAATCTGACCAAGGTATTTGTAACTGTTGACTTCTTCTAATTCTTCATAATAATCTCTATTTTCATATTTTGAGCAAATCGATTAAACATTACTTTAGTCTTTTTAACATTTATCTTTAGTCCTACTTTTCTACTTTCATCTGCTAACTCCTGCAACATTTCCTGCAGCTCTGAAGCATTATTTGCAAAAACAACTATATCATCTGTGAAATCTAAATGACTTAAATAGTCTCCATTTACTTTCACTCCTTTAGTTTTCCATCTTAATCCACAAAATACTTGTTGAAGTACTGCTGTAAAAAGTTTTGGAGATATGGAGTCACCTTGTCTTACACCTTTCTCAATGTTGATTTTTCCAGTATCATTATGTAATCTAATTGTAGCTGTTGCATTTTTATAAATATTCTTTAAAATATGACAATATCCTGGATCGATACCTTGATGATCCAATGCTTTAATCACTGAAGAAATGTGTATAGAATCGAATGCCTTTTCATAATCTACAAATCCAAAACATAATGACAACTCATATCCATTTGTCCTTTCTATGACTTCTCTCAATACCTGGATATGATCTATTGTACTAAAACCACTTTTAAATCCAGCTTGTTCTCTTGGTTGGTGGAAATCCAAAGTTCTCTGTAGACGAGTTGTAATTATCTTGGTAAAATTTTTATATAAAACTGATAAAAGGCTGATAGGTCTGTAATTTCTAATATCTTCTTTATCACCTTTTTTAACTATTAATATTATTACTGCATTCTTTCAATCTTCCGGTACATCTTTATCATTTAGACATTTGGTATATAACTTTGCTAAAATTGTTTCTATTTCTTCACCTGCTTCTTTTAATATATCAATTATAATTCCATCATTTCCCGGAGCCTTTCCTTTCTTCATACATTTAATTGCATGTCTCACTTCTTCATTTAAAATTCTGGGCAATTCAGAAGATGTAATAGATATAGGAGGTACTTGTTCTTTATTACTATATAATTCTTGATAAAAATCTTCTACCAATTTCATGATGTCATCTCTCTTTTTAGTAATAATTCCATCTTTTTTTCTTATTGCAGATACAAATTTCCTACCAATACCAAAATGTTGTTTAACATTCTTGAGACTTTTACTTTCTTCTACAGCTTTCCTTGCTATTTCACAGTTATACTTTCTTATACCATTTTCAACTCTTTTCCGTACCATTTTACAAAATTCGAGATATTCAATTCTTTTTAATACATCATTTTTGTATATTTCCTTCTTTTCTTCATAAATTCTCTAGTCTCAGTAAAAATTTTATTAGTCAATTGCTGCTTTTTTCTCCCTGCTATCTTTGTTGCAGTTTTTAAAAGTGTATCAGTTATATTCATATTAATTTCATTCAAATCTGAATCATGTTCAAAATCTCCTAACACTTGAAACCTATTTGTAAGTTCTAATTTAAATTCATTACAATGTTTCTGAAGATTATGAATATCAACTGTAAATATTGTTTTTCTTAATAATTTTTGTCCGTCTAGTTTTACATTAACACATAACTTACACCTTACTAATCGATGATCACTTCCTGTGTTAAATTTATTAAGAACATTACAATCTTGAAATATGTATTTTCTGTTAGTCAAAATATAATCCAATTCTGCTGTATCTTCATTTGGATGTTTCCATGTCCATTTCCTTTTAACATTTTTCTCAAAAAATGAATTCATAATATAAAGTTTTTCTTTTTCTGCAAACTCCACAAGTCTATGTCCTCTCTCAATTCTATTACCATAGCCTAAATTACCTACAGCAATTTCATCTTTCATTTATCTACCTATTCTAGCATTAAAGTCTCCCATAACAATTTTAAAATGTTGTTTATTCTGATCAAAAGCCTTTTGTACATCCATATAAAAAACTTCTACTACTTCATCACTATGAGAACTTGTTGGGGCATAAACCTGAATTATCTGCATTTGATATCTGCTATTAAGTTGTATAACTAATCTTGCCACTCTGTCCAATACACCATCAATCTCCACAATATTGTTCTTCCACTTTTTATTTATAATGAATCCTACTCCACTTGTATTTCCAATATGTGTGCCTTTATAATAGAGTATATATCCACTTTTTAAATCAATTGTTTCTTCACCTTTTCTTCTAACTTCACAAAGTCCAACAATGTCCCATTTAATATAAGACAGTTCTACTTCTAATTCTTGCAATCTTCCTTCACCTGAAAGTGATCTGCAGTTGTAAGTACCTAAATAAAAAGTCATCATCAAATGGCAGCCTGGTTCCGCAATCAGGGGATTCTTAGCACCCTCCGCCTTCGGCCACCAACCGCTGCCTTGGTTGATGACTTTACAGTCTCCTGGGAATAAGGGCCATGCTTTATTTTTGTCTGTCATAATTGTATATATGCATTGGAAAAATATTTATCATTTACATAAACATTCATTCTGCCTTATCAGGCACTGAGAAGAAAGACCATGGTGTTTCTTGATCTTAAACTCAGAGGTAAAATGCCAATAAACTCACCATGCTGGCTAATGCATGTTGGTGAGCAGCGCATCCATGTTCATATACTATATGAATAATCACATAGTAATAACAGGTGCAACGACAAGAACGTATAGAATGGACATTAGGAGTTTGCCCTGCTGGGTTCCTTTAAGACCTCCAATATATATATATATATATATATTGTACCGAACCATACTCCCTTGCATATTTCTAATCCTAATCTTGCACCGAGCATGAAGTGACCAAGATTTAACAGGGAAAGAAATGGATATCAATTTAGCCAATTGTCTGTACTCATATATATTGATACTTCCAGCTAAACTGATAGAAAGAGTGAATTGACAGGACTCTGCCAGTTAAAAACACCCTTTAGTTGATATTTACTTGATGCCTGAATGTTTTGAAACCTATGGTAAGTACACTCCTTTGAAAAGTCTATTTACAGATAGCTTTTGTGCACCACTTCTAGACAAGAATAAAAATGAATCCCCTTCCTCTAGAAGAGTGTGCAATACCCCAAGTTCAGTGGAGCATGAGAATAAGATTTAACACCCCGGTAGAGTGATATCCCGTGTGGCTAGCTGTCACTCTACATCTAGGGTCTTCAATGGGTAAGTTAAATGATTATTACAGGTACATGGTTGATAAGGAAGGAATACATTTTATCAAATAAATAATAATATGAAAAGGAAACAAGTTTAATATTATAATTAAATATTTATTTAATCCCAAATACTCACCACCGTTTCATACTTAAAATGATATAAAAACAAATAAAAATAAATTATTATCACAACCCATATATATATATTATATATATATATATATATCACAACCCATATATATATATTTGATGCTTTTAAATAGATAAATATATAAATACAATTTAAAGGAATATGAAAATAGATAAACCCCCTAAAGCTATTTACAATACAATGTTTCATAAAGACTGGAAGTAGTCTGAGGCTTTTTTTTACCCTGTAGAAATGTTATACTTTGGGTGATTTGATATACACATGTTTTAAGATAAGAGATTTTTGGTTATACACGCGTGCACTTTTACTCAGGACTTTAAAACCTTTTTTATTGATAGTAAATATAATATAAAAAAACCACTCTGCATAAGTATATTTGCACTATGAAATATTTCACTAATTTCATATTTTTCAAAAAGTCAATAAGGTTGCGTAGGTCAGATACCATATAGTACTCAACATGAGGTACTGTATCTATTTGCCTTTTACAATAAATTCTTATACATGTATATACATGCAGCACAATTATACACTTACTACTATTCTCAATATAAAGTTATTAGAGGACTTGCTTACAGGGAATCTATAATAAATAAATCCCTTCTTGCACATATCATGAGGTGCAGCAGTGACAAAAAGATAACTTAAAAGAATATGCAGATAAATATATTTTTAAATACTCAAACATGAGGTATCATATTTACCAAATATTTAAAGCGTATGTGCGCATATATACACATGTATATTTATGTATGACAAATTTCAGGAGTAATGACAAGAGGGAAAACGAATAGCAACAAAAAGAATCTAAATGCAACCTCTGTTGAAAATACTAGAATTTGAAATTAGAAAAATTGACTCAAAAGATTTAAGTAAAAGCTTTATCATTTATGCCCCTAATACCGTAATAACCGTAAATTCAATATACATATGTGAGAGACAAGTCTCTCTTGCTTTTAAATGATTAATAATAATAAAAAAATAATAATATACTTAATCGGAAATGTCAGAGTTAATTATTTCAATATTAATAAAATATTTGTAATAGAAATTTATGTAGGCGTCTTCATCTTCTAACTGGACTTTGAGTGGTTTCAATTCAACTAGCTGTGTGGTGAGGATTTCATCTCATTCGGGCATAGGCAAGGCAGCTGTTGTTGTCATTGTGGCCAGATGGAACTGGTGTGATCACATCTTGGTGATTTGGACAGAGAAAGGGCAGGTGCACTGGCTGGTTTTCTACTCCACAGTCATTTTACTGGAACCTCTAGTAGATTTCTCCATATTTTCTATCTGTTATAATGCAATAATTATTGTATTAAATGTTCATTCGCTATCTTGAATGGTTCACTAAATCCTTAAGAAATCGAGAGTTCTTAAAAGAACTGTATAATAGATTTCTTAGAAAATATCAGCAGTAATCTAGTTCATAAATTAATCTCTGAGTAGCTGGATGATTGGAGAATTCTGGAGCCAAAGTAGTGAGCTACTTGAATGCCAAAAAAAGAAAAAATAATATCACACAGCACTGACTAAAACTTATCAAAACCAATCATAAGAAACAATTCAGATAGCCCTCTGAGAAATATGAATCAGCCACGACCTTTTAATTTACCTTATCGCTTAGATTATAACATTTCCTTCTATTTTTCTGATTAAATTCTACATTTTAGGGTTTAATATAATGACTTCCATCTTGAATAACCCAGTCCACTTGCTTACAAAATCAATTCAAAAGAATTTTTAAAAAGATAACAGTTTAATTATAGCATTATCAAACATTTTGCTTTTGGTCAGATTTTTGCGAAAACAATTAACATTATTTGCTTACAGAATAAAATTACAATTTTTAGAAAAGTAATTTAAAAAAATGAAAAATATATACAAGTATGTTGAAACAATTATTTTAATTATTTATTTTTACGAATATGTTCCAACAACGTGATCTATTTGTTTAATAAAGTTTGCTTTTCTCTATTTGAATTTTTCAGAGAACAGCAAAATACATAAAATGATATATATTGAAAATATACAAAACAATAAAAATAAAATACAAAAAATACATCAGTTTTTTATATGTGTATTTGTGTACAATATTTTAAAAGTAAAAAATAAATCTACCTTGTGAAGTTGAATGTTCAGATCAGTTCTCTCTTGTATATTTGTTGTGCTTAATACAGACTTTAAAATTTAAACAAGAAATATTAATAAAAATAAAAAAAAATAAAATGGAGATGATTTTTTTTAATGTTTTTGTTTTTTTGAGGAAGTTTACTGATATGTAACGATATATAAATATGCCATTACATTATTTTAAAATAAAAACTTAAGTTCATAAATAAAAATAAATTTATTAAAAATCTAAAAGCTAAAAAAAAATTAAAGAGTTGTTAAACGTATATATATTCGCACAGATGCAAAACTTTAAAAATAGTTTTTTTTTAATAAATGAAAAAAGTGTTTGAACATATATTTTTGTAAAAAGACTTATATATTTTTGTAAATGGAAATGATTGTTTTATAAATTAATTGAAAAGCAAACTAACCTTTGGGGCACTTAAAATAAATGAAATATAGATAAGTGAATAAAAAGAATTAGCTTGTCCAATATTGAAGCAGCAAATAAAGGCCCGGACCATAACGAAAAAATGGAACAGTGACGTTTTTGTTCATGGACTCCATAGGAGGATTATAAAAGAAAACGATTCAAATTAAGAGAGAGTTTCTTGATAGTTCCAACTTGAGTTTGTGAGAAGATGATAAGATGCACTTGTCATTCTCTCTCACTTATTTTAAAAAATGAAATGACTGAAATACCAGGAATTAACCAGCTGAGGCCTCCTTCAGGAACAACAGACCAGACTTTTCTACTGTAAGATATAAAAGGAAAAATGTTTACTAAAAGTAATTAAGAACTTTAAAAGATTTGATCAGCTAATCTAAATTTTAAAAAGGAACTTTTATCTGACTTATGTTTCAAATTAATTATAAATGTTTAATTTTTACATATTTGTTTGCTAAAAAAAAAAAAATCATTTCCATTTTATTATTTTTTATTTGTATTAATATTTCTTGTTTAAATTTTAAATGCATTAAATTTAAGCTGGGCATAGACGTTTGCATAGATTCATTCACGTTTAATTACATTTTTGTTTTCATATATGATTAAAATATATAGACATTTGGTAAATAATGATATCTTACGTTCAATATCTAAAATGTATTTATTCGGATGTCTTGTTAGTTATTGGTGTCAATGCAGCATCTTATGATGAATGCCATTGGGTTTCTAGTGAATTCCCTCTGCAATTACATCAATGACTTTATGTTTTGATCATGTATGTCTATGTTGAGATGTTTTTTGAGCATGTAATCTGTGTAGTCGATCTATGCTCAACATTAAACATCAAACTTTTATAAATCCATCTGTGCGAACTTATATAAATGTTAAATTTAAGTCAGGAGTGAATGGCTATATAGATTTGTAAAGTTATATATAGTTTAAGGGAGGGTAATCTTAGGTTATTTGTTTCATAGCTAAATTGAGTCAATGGATTGGATGTATTGATGTAATTAGTAAATGTAGCATGAGATCCGCTATGGGCAGGATTGCATATGTATGCCACACACACCCTGTTTGCCTAATGGAATTGGATGGTAAGACGGAAGACATGGTCCATTCCTATGGAGTTTTTTGTTTATTGTTTTTCTCACCAGCAGATGTAGCATTCCTGTTTGGTTGAGAGACAATGTCTTCTCTAACTCTACTTACTGTTCAGATGTACATTCCTGAGAGTATAGTATTTTGTGCTGTTGTATTTTCATGCTACATTGAATACATTAATGTATCAGATGGATTGATGCCAGTTTGACTGCGAACTTTTGGCCTAAGGTTAAATAAGGGATAGAATATTTTCTTTTCAAATGCAGATCTATGTAGTCTATTCATACTCGACAATGTTAATAAAAATATTAAATTCATTCATACTCAACAATTTTAAAATAATAATTTAAATTAAAAATTAATATTAAAATCTAGATAATAAATGTTATTCCTCAAATTTAAAATGATTATATATGTGCGTAAATAAATATTGTTTGTGTATTAATTACTGGCAGTGGCTTTTATTTTTTTTATATTTAAGATATAAATTAAAGATATAGATTATTATCTCTGCGTCTCCACTGAGCTAGTGACAATGGGCTAATGATCTAAATATAAAATAAAGTGGGATCTTAACAGTGTATCTGCCTACTTTATAATTTTTTCTAGGTTTAAATGCCTAGATGGCGCCCTTGTAGTGCAGATTACGGTAAGATCCGATCTTCACTTTCTTTTGGATCGTTATAATATATATATATACAACATGTTATTGCAAAATATAATTTATAAAGTGAATTTATCTAATGCACATATACACAATGTAAAACAATTTAAAAAATCTGATTTATCAAAATGCATTTTTGGAACTAGTAGCATGTTGCTATTTTTTTCCAATGATTGTAATGTATGCTAATGTAAGTAGAAAAAAGCATTGAGCATGATTTCTACATCATATGTATAATTGGATACTAATACCTTACAAATAGATATGTTATTTAAATTTTGAAGATGATGTAATTGGATTTCTTTTTAAGAAAGTTCCAGAACTTAAGAAAATACGACAAAAGTTATGAGATTAAAACAAAATAGAATTCAAATCATGTTCAGTCACTGTTTGTATAATAAGAAAATAAAAATTGATAATAATAAATTAGAAATTATAATTGTTTTGGTCAGATTATTAATGTAATTTGTGAATTTAATCTTAGAATTAACGTGGAATAGAATGCTTTTAGTAGAAACAACAATGTGTTTAAAAAGGAAGCTTTTAATAGATGGGTTTCATTTCAAAAGATTTTTTTTTTATTTATAGAGCAAGGTACATAATTGTGTATACAGGCAATAGTTAGAGCTGCTGATAACAAGCATTGTCTGCAATGGATCTACAGGGATACAGTTCAGATAGGAGGGTTAAGAGGTAGGTCATCCCATCCCTTTCATCACAGCAGTCGGGGGAGGAATCAGTCCTTATAAGGTTAGAGGCATTATACATAGAATGAAACGGAATGTCTTAAAACTTATATTTTTAGATGGGTTTATTCGTTCTTATAAATGGATATGCAAAATCTTAAGCAATATATATATATGAGTGAGAGATAAATAGAACTCTTGATATCATTGAATAATTTAAAAAGATAAATGGAGCTGGCGTGAACATATTGTTAAAAAAATAACAATAGATGGACAAAGCGTTAAATTGGATTCCCAAAAAATATAAAAGACCTAGAAGGAGACCACGTTCGAGGTGATTGAATCAATTAAGAAAGTTTGCTGGAGTGATATAAAGGCGAGAAGCTATAAATTAAAGATATTGGATTAAACATGGAGAGTCTATTATCGGTCAATGTTGATAATAGTTGAAAATGGCGATATATACATTCTATTTTTTAATGAGATTTTCCAGATGTTTTAAAAAGAGTTAATTATTTGCATTAAAATTAATCTTTAATTTATCATTTTTATTTTAGAAAATTATAGAAGAATGTTAAACAATCAAATTCATTAAGATTCACATTATTTTTTGTTTGATTGTGACTGAAGGCGTAAAATATTGTATTAGTGAATTTCCTCAATAATGCCAATTAAACGTAGTCGCTGCATTGATTAATAGAAATATAATTAGATTTGGTTAGTGAAAGGAGTGGGGGTAGTAATTTATTGAAACAAATCTAATGATCTCTTAAACGAAATTCATTAAATCAAGTACAATTGACCAAGCATTGAAGTCTGTCAAACAATTAATAGAACTTAATCATTTTTAGAATAGATAAAAGAACAGTTGGAGTGCAATAATCAAATCTGTCTGTAGTTTTAAATAGAATTAAATGATATTATGTAAATTAAGTTAGTTCATTCTTTTGTGTATGCTTATTGTTATTATTATTATTTTTAATTTTTAAACTAATACCAATAAAATGTTTGTTTTGTTAATTTTAATTATTTAATCGTAAAATTGAGATGCTAAAATAAACTTCTCAGAGGGTTACGCCCCATAAAAAAATTAATAGAGATGATGATAAAATGTTGTGGCTTTCTCATATTTTTTTGTTATCTAAATACTCTACCTACCTTTTATAAGAGACCACATCCGTATTAAACATTTTAAATCTTTGATAAACTCCAATCGAAATGTTATATACATGTGTGTGTAGGTAATTAGTAAATAATTAAATTATTTTTTTAAAATATATATATATCCAATCTGATAATAATAAATAGAATTAGAAAGAAAAAAGTCTTTTGATGTTGCTTTAAAAGTTGAGGGGAATATCAAGTTGAATTTGTTGACAAAGCAAACGCAAAAGCTACCCAACAAAAGAATATTCCACATAATAAGTGCACCTTAATATAGCTATCAATTCAAATACCCATGTTTATTACCTTAAGAATAATTAATTATATACGATTAAGAAATGTCAGGTTTTTCTCATATTCTGAATAGTTTTTAAATAAGACTTATTTGGGTTTTCTTATCAGGAAGAATGTCCAAATATGCATGGAAATGGTCATTCTTTTCTATATTTAGAATCATTATAAATGATCTTCATTTTTCGAAGGGTATAAAGTTATTAGACAAGGTGGTCATTGTTGCTCGAAAAAAGAGAAATTAATTATGATCAAAGTAGGCTGCCATTTGATAACGACATTTATTTAGCTACCTTCACCTGTAGAAATTTTGAAAGGAATTAAGATTGCACAAATTAAAAAAAACAATTGCCTAATATCAAATGAAACATTGACAAACTTTAAGAAGTCAGAAGAAAAGATGGAAAGAGACAATTGATTTGTAAAGAAAATGTACCTTTTATTATAAAGACACAAATATTGAATTCATAAGCGTAGTAGATCTAGGTACAGTGCTGTCAGATCCAAGGCTCCTCACTGATGAAGGCCACAAGCCAGATACTAGTCTGGGGATATTGGATGAGTAGGCACTAGATAGGGACTTTATGCACAAGCCTTCTGGCATCCATTGATTGCTCTTGTTAGCACAAGATGGCACTACTATATGGAGAGTTTTGCTTTGTTTAACTTGGACACTCTATTGTTGCAACATAAAAACATTAAAAAAATATAATATAAAGATGCACTGAAAAATTTTTTAAATACCATGACAAAATCATAAAACCAATTGCTATGTTCTAAAACTTGTCAGATGTCATCCTATTCAAATTCAGAAAATATGTTTCAGATATGCATAACAAAATTGGATTATCTTGTGTAAAAAATTACATTTTTCTGGGATTTGGCTGAATATATCACATAGAAAATTATGTGAGTTTGAAAAGATCTGTAAAAGCGTAACTAATAATTGCTCATAAGATATATATTTCTAATATTTATAATTTCAACTATATTACTTCTGAAATATTTTGGACAATGGCATCAATACCTTGAATCCATTCTCTTTTGCAGCTCATGATAGCAGATATATATATATATATATATATTGTAATGGTATATATATATATATATATTGTAATGGTATGCACCCTCTCAACAAAAGTTAAGGCAGTCACATCTCACTATAGTCAGATTTAAGGCCTTCATCTAAGATGCCATGAATGATCTGATTTAATTTTGATATAAAACTATATCTGTTCCCAACAAATAACTTATTATTAATAAATTATTATATCTAAACCACATCAAATCAATTTTCACCTCAATTGACTTAACCGTTATGCTAGGATTTCGAACTCAGGGGAGTTTAACAATTGATTCTCTTCAGGGGTTCATATCAATATTCTAAAGTATTATTAATAACAAATCTCACTAACTCTTTAAATTAAATTAAATAAAATTGAAGACTTCATTTAATTTAATATAAAAACATAATAATTATTTATTTAACAAATAAATAACTTAAATTTTAAAATATATAAAAATTATTTATATATCTACTTCCTTATATTAAAAAATATAAATATTCTCTTTACTTACAGTAGATATATTTTCTAACTTATAACACTACACGATTTTATAACATATATAAAATATAAGTATCCAAATATTAAGACTTCTACATTAACACTATTATATATTAATTAGATTATACAAATAATAATCTAATTATTTATATATAATGTTTTCATTCATTAAAATGATTGTATTTAATTTATGTTTATTAGTATAAAAATATATATTTTATATTAATGTTAGTCATTTATCCACTTATCATACATTATAGTTAATAGACTATTTGGATTAGTATAAACAATGTAGTGTCATGTCATAGAAAATAATAGTATGTGAATTTAATAATAATTTAAATTTCTTACCTCAAGATTCACTTTATCCCTTTATATTTTCACATGCCTTTCCCATATTAATATTTCTTACCCTATATATAAATCTTTATTAATCATAAATAAAAATAAAATATTTTAAATTATTAATTCTCTCTTATTATTCATTTCTTTAATGAAATGAATATGATAATAAAGGAAATGAAATTGATCTTTCCCAATTATAATTTTCAAAAAACAAATGGTATTTATAAAAGTAAATACAATAGTCTCAGATGTTCCTGGAATTCACGAATGAAACTTCTTCGAAGATGCAATTTTTAATTTCTTCATTGTTATACATTATAGAAAATAATAGGATATCTCAAGTTGATGTTTAGCTTCCTCTTTGTATGTAGATTTCATCTTCTTATTACTCAGTTCCTTTATTAACAATTATAATTCCATTTTGAAGATCTAACTTTTTTATAATTTTATAGCATTCAGCAAAAGATGTTATTCATATATATATATATATATATATGACTAGGCAAGTGCATTTTATATATCTCACCATAAATCTGTGTTCTACTCACTCTGCATTTTCCTTATAATGTAAAGTACATTAAATTTAATTGAAGTTTTTACAAACATGTTTTTTTTAAAATGAAGTTTACAATTAGAACTCTGATTAGAACAATTTTTTATTGAACACAATAATATATTCTAAACAAGTAATTTAGAAATTACTTTCTTTAAAAAAAAAATATTAGAAATTTCTTCTAATAAATATTAAGTCATTCAAAATATAGATTTTATACTATACACTGTTCTTTTAAATCGAACACAGTATACATTTCTATAAGGATATGGCTAATGAAAAATAGAATCCTTAATCTTCTAATAAAAATAGAATTATTATATTACCTCTCGCTCCATGAGCTTGCTGAAGCATATCGCATTCTACATTGTTACAATACAGTTCGATATTAAAACACTAAGTTAACTTCATTTTCTTTCATTTGATAAACTGTATGTGAATCCAGAGGTCATTCATTATCTTGTCAACCGTCTTTTCTCAACAACATTTTTTTTTCATTTTAAAGAATGAAAAATACCAACTTACTAAATTATATATTTATTTTCATAAATATAATAAGAATACAAATATAATGTATACATATTGATTATATGTATGTATGAGTATATATATATATATATATATATACTCCTACAATATATATATATATATATATATAACAAAAAGCAAGTTAAACTTGCCAACACTTGTATTTATGATCAATAGATGGTGTTTTACCAAAAACACCGTCAAAGCATATGTTTGTTTACATAAATGTCAGAGCAAGCATTCACTATCTCTTCCATTAGTTTCACCCTCAGATCATGATTTCAAGCTGATTTGCTATCATCAGTGAAGGATAAGAAAAAAAACTAGATCTAAACACCAACTCTGAGCGTTTATGACAATTTTTATTCAGCTTGCAAGCGTGAATCTTTTAGACACTAATGTCTTCAAACTCAGCATAGCAAGCCAGATAGCTATATGGATCTGATATCAGTTCAGTTTCACCACATAGTAGAAGCCTCTGCAATATATATCATTGCAAGAAAACTTCAAAGGTACATTTATGAAAAACAAAAAGCAAGTTAAACTTTCCAACACTTGTATTTATGATCAATAGATGGCGTTTTACCAAAAACACTGTCAAAGCGTATGTTTGTTTACATAAATGTCAGAGCAAGCATTCACTATCTCTTCCGTTAGTTCCACCCTCAGATCATGATTTCAAGCTGATTTGCTATCATCAGTGAAGGATGGAAAAAAAAAAACTAGATCTAAACACCAACTCTGAGCGTTTCTATTCAGCTTGCAAGCGTGAATCTTTTAGACACGTAATGTCTTCAAACTCAGCATAGCTATCTGGCTTGCTATGCTGAGTTTGAAGACATTGTGTCTAAAAGATTCATGCTTGCAAGCTGAATAGAAATTGTTTCATAAACACTCAGAGTTGGTCTTTAGATCTAGTTTTTTTCCTATCCTTCACTGATGATAGAAAATCAGCTTGAAATCATGATCTGAGGGTGGAACTAATGGAAGAGATAGTGAATGCTTGCTCTGTTGTTTATGTAAAAAAACATATGCTTTGATGGTGTTTTTGGTAAAATGCCATCTATTGATCATAAATACAAGTGTTGGCAAGTTTAACTTGCTTTTTGTTTTTCATAAATGTACTTTTGAAGTTTTCTTGCAATGATATATACTGCAGAGGCTTCTACTATGTGGTGAAACTGAACTGATATCAGACCTATATAGCTATCTGGCTTGCTATGCTGAGTTCAAAAACATTACGTGCCTAAAAGATTCACGCTTGCAAGCTGAATAGAAATTGTTTCATAAACACTCAGAGTTGGTGTTTAGATCTAGTTTTTTTTACCCCTATCATTCACTGATGATAGCAACTCAGCTTGAAATCATGATCTGAGTGTGGAACTAACAGAAGAGATAGTGAATGCTTGCTCTGACATTTATGTAACATACACTTTTGATGGTGTTTTTGGTAAAAAGCCATCTATTGATCATATATATATATATTAGATAAAACTAAGCCATATTTTTATTCAAAATAAGACTATATTTTAAACTATGAAGTAAATGAACACTCTATTCTAAATGAATCATAAATAATTTTTTAAGTATAAGCTAGTGTAAGAATAGCACATAGGTCAAACATATATATAGAAGACAATCAAATTTTCTTAAAACTATGCTTTCATCCAAACATGCAACATAAACATGGATATGGTTTAATTAAGTTTAAATTGATTTTTTTTACTATTTCATGTGTATAGACAGCCATTGAATGTATTCATACTTTTTCTATTATACAATAATTACGATATAGTACTTATGGAGCAAAATTCATATTACATAATTGAAAATTTACATAAAGATTATATATGTATATATTAATCTACAAAATGCTGAATACACTGATTGTTGAAATAAATAGTCATTAGGCCTTCTGTATGAAGATTGAACCCTAATAATGGCGATTTCCTTTTTGTAGTCCTGCTTAATTAAAGAATGGTCTAGTAGGCAATATAAATGAGAGAGATAGTGTAAAAACTGTTTGTTCAACATAAAATACTTTATGCAAAAGTATTAAAAAAATTTGTAACTAATTTATGCAGATTATATAAGGTGAAGCTAATTCGCAATTAATGCAATTAGATTTACTGTTCTAAAAATAAATTTGCAAACTGACCAGTTGTAAATAATTTGATTGATTGTTTTTTTGTTCTGTTTTTTAACTTTCTGACAGTATTTATTGATTGAGATTAAGATCCCATTAGTTCTCCATTGGGGAACTGTTGTTTATTTCCCTAAGGCATCATAATCATCATCATCATCAACAACAACAACAACAACCATTATCAATCCACTGCAGGATGAAGGTCTCTCTAAGTTCAATCCATCTTTTCCTATCTTTAGCTTCTCTTCTCCACATCACCTCTGCACACTTTTTTATTTCATCCATCCATCTCACATGTGGTCTCTTTAGTATTGATGTTTTCTAGTTCTTATCTTATAACGGAAGAACTGGTTTGAGAGTATGCATCTCAACCAAACTGTTATTTTAGTGAAGCATTATTTGCCGTATATATGAAAAAGAAAATTAATTTTATTTATATCCTCTTATTTATGTCATTAATATTCATTATAGTTTTTAATAATAGAACCTTATCATCATCATCATTTTAAACCATTGTCAATACATTGCAGGATGAAGGTTTCTCAAAGTTCAGTCCATTTTTTCAGATCTCTAGATCTCTTCTCCACATCACCCCTGCATCCTTTTTTATTTCATTCATCCATATCGTATGTGGACTCTTTCTGGGTCTTTTACAATCTCTTAGAATCCAGTTTAAGATTGCAATTGTTCATCTATTATCATCTCTTCTAGCAATATGTCCACCTTAATTCCACTTCAGTCTTTTAATTCTTTTAACGATGAAAGATCATGGTGATCTTAATCTTAAACTCAGATGTAAAAAGCCAATAAACTCAAAACGCTGGCTAATGCGTATTGGTGAGCAGCCCAGCATATTTTCTGTAAACATATTTTCTGTTCTAAATGTCTTTTGATTTTCATCTCCTTTAAAACAATATAATTTTTTTTCTGTTTTCGTAAATCCCAAAAATATCACATGTATAAAATTTTCTTCTCATGCAGCATTCGTAATAATAATTTTTTTATTATACATAAAACCTACTTAAATACTTGCGTAGTTAATTAAATGTTTATATACACATACTTCTAATTCAAACGTGTGTATGAAAAATATGCATTTGTAATAAACCAAATATAGATATAATTTTTTAGCGTAACAACATAAATATTGACACAACGTTAGACTTAAGGTGGAAATAATAATTTAGCACTTCAATCAAAGTCAGTTTATAACCCTCTTTTTTAAAACTTAAGCGAAATAAACTATTCCAAGCTGAGATTTCAATATAATATTTCTTATTTTAGGCTAAACAACTTTTTTTTTTGTATATATGCTAATCTACATATGTATTATATATATATAGTTACTCAAAATGTTTTTTTTTTAATATTTAAATTGTTTTAAATGTTCATACATTTGTAATATTATTTTTATTGACTAGGTTTTATTAATCATCTCGAGGTATATTTCTATTGAATTACGTAAAAAAATATTAGAAAAGAATCTTAGTGTTTCTCATTCTTTTTTATCAATATTTAAATATTTCATTGAGATATATTTACATTTTTAACGTGTTTTAGATAAGGGATTATGATAAATTATACAAGATATTTTGCATTTAATGTTATGCAAGGTTGCACATAGTAAATACATATGTGTGTGCTTAAAATTAGAATGTAAATTGAAATGTATAATTTATTAATTATTATTATGAAATAATTTATCATAATTACAGGGAAGAACACAGACTTTCAAGTTCCCTTCAGCTTTCCAATATATCTTATACAATCGATACCTTTAAAGTTTTCTTGCAATGATATAGATTGCAGAAACTTTTACTATGTGGAGAAACTGAACTGAAATCAGACCCATATACCTATCTTGTTTGATAGGCTGAGTTTGAAGACATTAATGTGTCTAAAAAATTCATGCTTGCAAACTGATAGAAACGTTTTGCATAAACGCTTGGAGTTAGTTTTTAGGTCTAGTTTTATGACTCCTATCCCTTCACTGATGAGAGCAAATCAGCTTGAAATCAGCTGATCTAAGGGTGGAGCAAAATGAAAGAGACAGTGAATATTGACTCTGACGTTTATGTAAACAGAATAAGCTTGTTTGGAGGTCTTGGTAAAGCTCCATCTATTGATCATTAATACAAGCGATAGCAGGTTTTTACGTATATAAAACTTGTTTTTTTCTTTTTCATATATATATATATCCTACTAAACCAGCACTCATCATTTAGTTCAGATCATCATCTCCCACACATCATGTGTATCAATTGTATGAGATAGATTGTATAGTTGAAGAGAGCTTGAAAGTCTGAGTTCAAATTGCCTATAATTACATCTAAACTCCAGGGATGTAAAGTATACCTGTATTTAAATATTACAAATAATTTATTGATGGAGTAAAAAAGTAAGTTTTGTATATAGTTTTTTTATATATGCACTACTTTTTTCATAGACTCACATAGTTTTTCTTTTAACTGTTTATCACTATCTATTTATGCATACGATTTTATAATTCTAAATATATCAAATACTATCTTATACTTCAAACACAATAGTTGTAGATTTTTCAAAATATATTAATGGTTTGTAATATAAATTTAATCCAACCAAGACTACTCAGTTAGACCAAGCTACCAGCTACAGATCACTATCATGTATTTATTTATATGAATTACATGCTCTTATTTATAAACATAGTTTTGGTCAATTTTATTATAATAGCAGTTATTCAGTACATATAATAATAGACAGATTTCATTATATCAATAGATAAAAAAATAAAGGCTGTAGCCAGCATATAGCATTGCTAACACCATGAGTACCAATATAAAATTGAAATTTAAAATCATCTAAGTTTCATTTATATTACATAACATTAACATTCTAACATATGTCTAACCTTCTTTAATTTGTGTATATTTATAAAACTACTTATTTAATAAAATAGCCATTATATTGATAAAATATACCTTTTTGATTTTTTTTATAAATCATTTTTCATATTTAAAATAAAAGCTCAGTAAAAACAAAAACTTCCTACTGCAATGAACTGAATGTTCTGTAAACACAGAGATAACACGGAGATAAATCTATTTATAGAATAATGTAATTTGTTATATAGTATTTCATGGTCATGAATTATCTTTTTTTTAATGCATGTTTTGAATCATCAGTGTAACTTAATGCATGCTTCACATCACATTATATATATATTATATTGGTTGATTGTATCAACTATGCCATTTTCATTAATAATTAACATATAAATAATTAATAATTAACATATAAAACCATCAAAACATAATACTTGGTGCACTACTGTATGCAAAGTTGGTTATCTTCTTAATAATTAACTTGGTAGTATGTAGCACATTAAATGCAACAATTAAATGAGAAGTTATAATTATACATACTCATTATATTGCATTTGTAAATACAAGTTAATTAAGTCACATGATGTATCACTTGGTTTTACTTACAATCTATTCTATATATATATAAGGTAATGGAATCTATTTTTCTCTTCACAATTTTTATTTGTCCATCGATCTGTAAACTTAATGTTTTTAAAATATATTACTTTGTATCCAATACTCAATAATTTATTAACATCATTTCAATATTGGATAATTGATCACTTTGGAATTTGCATAATGTTGCCAATTTGACTTTGATCAAAAATTTTTATTATTCACAAATTGTATGGATATAGAAATTTCTTAATTAGAAATAAAATGTTATGCAAATTTTAAGGCGGAAATATTTTTATTTACAAATAAAAAGTTATGCAAATTCCAAAGTGTTCAACTATCTAATATTGCCATTTATGTAATGGATTATTCAATGTAGGATATAACAGAAAAGTTTATTTTAATTATATTAAAAAGTTAACACATACACAGGCAAATAAAAGTTATAAAGATAAAAAATGAAATTCATTGATATATATAAGTAATAATGTACTATGAATAATGTATTATGATAACATCAATTATTTGGTTTTTATTTTAATGTTGCATATATATGATAGGTTGATTATTAATGACCATTTCTGTCAGCAAATATACATTTTAATATAATATGGCATGCAAGTATAAACCAAATTATATTGACGAATTAAAATGTGATAAGAGAATTTATAAACGTGAACTACTACTATATAAAAATTACATTATTATGTGTATAGACAAAATCTATGTGTGCAAAACATTCAAATTGCTTGTATTGAAAGGTTTTGTTTACTTTTCGGGTGGAATTTCAGACAAAGACAAACCAAAGGGGCATATTTTATAAACATAACGGATAATTTATTAAATAAATAATATAATTATGTAAATATAAACAAAGTTTAAAAGTTTGATCATTCATGTTGAAATGTTAATGTTATAGGATATTAATGTGACTGAATTATTTTTTTAAGTTTTAATTGTAAATTAATATTTAGGATGGCAAGCATGTTTGTAAGCTGGCCATAACTCCTACTTATTTATTTACTGATATACTGAAAATTTTAGATTAATTGTTGTATATATATAAGAATAATAGTTGTATGTTTTAAACTTTATATATAGATCAATTTTCATTGCAAATCAATATATCTGCTAATTTTTATAGACTTGCATAAGAATTTCTCTTCTAAGTGTTTATATTTTTCAAACTAACATGCTTAGTTTAAAATATACATTAGGAAACATTAATATATTTTTCCAATGGCTACAATAGGTTTTTTTTGAAGCATTAGAATGATGTTTGTATTTGAAAATATATATAATTTTGTAGTTTTAAGTAGAAATAAAAAAATAAAAAATTAAAATACTGTAAAAAATACTAAACATATTAAATCTTTAATAAAGTTTAAATATATAATCTGAAGTTAAAAAGAAATACAACAATTCTTAATTTATTTTCAAGCGTTGGTGGTCGAGATGTCAGCACAGCTGCCTTACAAGCAGTTGTACCTGGTTAGTGGGTTCGCTTCCCGGCCGTTGCTATGACACATGGAAGAAAGAAAGAAAAAATATTAATAATTATTTATTGATTCACTGGAAAGTTTGTTGCTATGGCACGTGCAAGTGGCTATTGGAGAAATGGTTGATTTGGATTAAATAAAAGGATCTGGTTGGTCAAAATAAACATTAGGAGTCATTAGTGTAATTTTAAAGTGTGAATTATTTTTTAAAAATATATGTGTATGACCTGGATTTCAAATCCATGCCATGTGAAATTGGAAACTTTTTTTAGATTTCAAACACATTTAAATTTTTTTTCAGACAGCAGACTAAAGAATAATTTAACTAAAAATTTGAACTTGTTCAATAAAAGTGTCTACCTATAAGTTCGCAAGAGAATAGAAAATTGTTAAAAGCCTCATTATGTGGTATTTAGAAAAGCAGATTTATAATACTTTTTAATTGTTTTTTAATTAAAGATAAATGGAGGGCTAATAACGTTTTTCATGGTTATTCAAACACTGCTCACTATTTAACTTTTATTATTAGTTTAATGATGTTTAAATATTATAGTTTATAACTGATTATAATAGATTATATGTTTCATAACATACTATTTTATAACAATAATATAGAAAGACATTAAAACAATAGCATACATTGCCTCTCACAATAGTGCCATCTAGTGGAAGCTTTAGTAATCAATAATTGCTGGATGGTTGTGCATTATAATCCACATCCAGAGCTTCCTCATCCAATATCCCCAAACTAATTTCTAGCTTATTGTAGGATAAAATTTTACTACTATTTTAATAGTTTATATAAATATGAAGAAAAAGTTATCATTTGATATTTTAATGATATAAAAAATATTGTGGATTCTTTTTTTTTTTCACAATTTATTTTAATAATCTTTGAAATCACTTGAATATGTATTTGAATTTCTTTGGGGAGATAAATTTAAACGTTAATATATATAAATTTAAAGCCCATTTAATCAATTTTATTATTTTTCCTTTTATAATAAATATTTTATTTTTGAGCAAAAAAAAAGGCTTTTAATAAAAGGATATTATTTATTTTTGAATTTTTATTCCTTTACATTTTTACAAAAGAAAAAAAAATTTTTTTAAAGAAAATTAGCAATTTGTATCCTTGTGTATCCGAAATTGCTCTCTAATGTATGTGTATATATATATATATTTGCTATCTTAATATAAACAAAGTTCTGATTATATATATATATGTGGGAGACGGTGATCCGGACCAACTGATGAACGCTGGTTCAGCACGAAATACATATATTGGTGATCATTTATCTTTTTCACATGTGTGTGGTTCATGTATATCGGTTGTATAAGATAGAGTGGATGACTAAAAGAGCTTGAAAATTTGGTTTTAAATCCCACCTAATTGCATCTAGCTTAAAGTATATGTGCTATACATGTATTTAGGTATTATTTATATATTTAAGTAGCTGTTTGTTTTATTAATATAAAAAATAATAAAACTTTATCTGAGCATATTATTTTTTAAAAAAATTGTTTGACATTGAAAAATGCCCAGGAAGTGACTAAAATGTTTGAGTTTTACATCTGATAATTTCTAATAGTACAATACTAAAGCAGATTTGAGTTTAGTTGTTTCTAATGCAATCCCAAACAAACTATTTTATATTTGTAAAAGAAATTTTCAGATGAATTTTATAAAGTAAGCTAAATAATTTTTAAAATGAGATTACAGCGTTTTCTAAGAAATGTTTTATATTATATTGCTTTTTTTAAATAAAATCCCTTATCTAGTTTATTGCATGGAATAGCAGTGAACTTAAGAGCTAAAGGTTCATGAGTCCTCAATGTCATATGCTTTCTTGAGCAACATATTGATTATTTTTTTTATTTTTTAACAACTTTTGTTACCATAAAGTATATTATATCATCATGATATAATTTTAGTTAAATTTTAAGCACTAGGAACGCTAATTAAGACAAATTTAAATGGAAACGTTTGTTATAATCTTATGCAAAACCACTTTTGATATCTTGATTTTGATACCATATTCATAGCAATGACTGGCGACAAAAGGGTGGTAGGTATAAATATAATGTAAATTTATGTAAATGTATATGAATAAGTTAAGTAGCTCACTTTTTAGAAAGGGAAAGTAGGATTCCTCTTTGTTTATAGAGTTTGAATTGTTAGTGATGTGTCATGCCTCATTTATTTTGTGCTTAGAATCATTTCTTTCAATTCAACAATGCTGGCTGATGTAGGTTCAAATTGTATGGCTGACTATTTTGATGCCCAGAAATATGGATTTGTGGTTTGGATTGCTTTTAGCTCTTCTATAGAGGTAGTGATTTTGGGACAATCTTCATATAAGTCTGGCACATGGATCTCTATATTATACTGCATTGTAGCCAATTTGAGTTTAAAAATCTTGTGAACAGTATGGGATGGGGTTATATTCAGTGAAAAGTTTACCTTCAGTGTTATTGATCAACCTGATTGTAAGAGATGGAGTGAGATGGCTAATTCTATATGAATCAGAATATATTTTATTTATGTTTCTGAATACTTTAGAGGTATAGGGGAGTGACATCCAGGGTTTGATGTCAGATGGCATGTGTCTAGTTCTGATCTTGTAAAATTTGTTGAGAATGTTGATGAGTATCTATATTTGAATCCAATGAGGCATAACTCATTCACATATTTTTTTAATATTAGTCTTATGGTATGATTTAAATTTTCATAATTTTAGATTTCCATATAGAAATGTTGTGAGACTGGCATATTTATGTGAGTTGGCAGTTATGGATTAGGAATGTATAAAGCCTTTGATTTTTATGGGTTTGATTAACATTTTATAATTTATTTGCAAACTCTTCCTTTGGATGCATCCATCGAGGTATTTTATTCCATTGAAAGAGTCCATACGACCCACATTATCTTCATATTTCTTACACTTAAACCAACTAAAATGTAGTCACATCCAGCCTCACAACAAGGTTGTCCTATCACCACTACCTTTATAGAAGGACTAAAAAACATTCCAGACAACAGACATATATCTCTAAAGCACCAAAATAAACTCATCCATACATTTTAACCTACATCAACCAGCGTCATTTGCATTGAAAAAAAACAATTCTGAATGTAAAATAAAAGGGTAGATGGCACATTGCTAATAATTCAAACTCTATAAACAAAAAAATTCTGCTTTCTCCTCTCTAAAACTTGAGCTATTTATCTCATTAATATACATTTACATAAATTTACATCATATTTATACCTCCCATCCTTTTGTTTACCACTTATTGCTATAAATATGATTTCAAGATCAAAATATCGAAATTGTCTTAGCATAAGATTATAATAAACTTTTATATATAAAACTTTTCTTATTTAGTATTCCCAACGCTTATAATTTAATTACAATTTTCCTAGGAAAAGTTAACCAATGTATATAAAATAAACATAATTTTGTTTTTTTATTATGGAGTATAATTAAATAAATAATTTTATAAGATATAAGATTTGTATAAGCACTTTTCAACTATGATGATTGTTATTAAAAGACGGATTAAATAAGACTTATGCCTTTTTAATTGAATATATAAAATGTCATATAATGTTAAGCTAAGGACCAATTTTATATTTTAATTTTTTTTTTTTTAAATTTATCATCTAATGTGTTAACTGATTAGAAATATTTTTTTAGATATATATAAACATTAAAAGCCTAAAGCTAAACTAATCAATAAATAATCAAAATTATCCCAAATTCACAATTCCACAAGACCAGCTAAAAAATAAACTCTAAAACTCGATCAATGGTTTCACTGCTATAAGCAGACTTCTCAAGTGTAAAGAACTACAAAATAACAACATTGTTATTTTTATTTTTTGTTTGGTCTGGTTGAGTTGTGAATATGGAGTAATTTTGATATATATATATATATGACAATAGATGGCGTTCTACCAAAAACACCGTCAAGCGTAAGTTTGTTTACATAAACGTCAGAGCAAGCATTCACTATCTCTAACTTGAGTTCCATCTTCAAATCATGATTTCAAGCTATTTGCTATCGTTAGTGAAGATCTAAACACAAACACTGAGCATTTATGAAACAGTTTCTATTCAGCTTGCAAGCGAATCTTTTAGACACTTAATGTCTTCAAACTCAGCATAGCAAGCCAGATAGCTACATGGGTCTGATATCAGTTCAGCATCACCACATAGTAGAAGCCTCTGCAATATATATCATTGCAAAAAATACCTCAAAGGTACATTTATGAAAAACAAAAACACAAGTTAAAACTTGCTAACGCTTGTATTTATGACAATAGATGGCGTTCTACCAAAAACACCATCAAGCGTAAGTTTGTTTACATAAACGTCAGAGCAAGCATTCACTATCTCTAACTTTAGTTCCACCTTCAAATCATGATTTCAAGCTATTTGCTATGTCAGTGAAGGACATCTATTGTCATAAATACAAGCGTTAGCAAGTTTTAACTTGTGTTTTTGTTTTTCATATATATATATTATTTTACATTTTTATAACTAAATTTTGTAATAGAATAATTAACCTTTTTTACATATATATTTATGACTTTTGAAATAATTTTCTATTAACTAAAAGAAGGCACTTGATTCCATTTAAAGTCTTAAAAGAACCAAAGAGAAAAATTCTGATTATTTTCTTTATACGTATTCTTATCATTAACTATATTACCGTGTGATTTTAATAAGCCAATCAATATAAATCGAATTTTAACAACAGGCATCAGGTTAAGTGATGAATTTAGAGGATTTTTGTCAGTTGATGTTAAGACAAAAAAATACACTTTAGTCTTTTTTTAAAAAAATGTTGTGAAATTCTTAACTGAGATAAGACTTTAGTTTTCATTGAAACAATAAGAATGAGTACACACATCTGTGTATTGTGATTTTTTAATATTTAGACTCATATCAGACAACCTCATTTCTTATAGGCTATAACCACATTATCCTAGGCATTGGTTATTAACCAATAATAAAAGGTATTAAAAATTTCATAGTTTACAATGTAGGTCATGATTTGATAATGGCAACTTTTTATTTAAATACAATGAAAGATAACTTTTAAATGGAAAAAGATCACGTGGATTTATGTAGGACACTGTCAGATTCTATGGATAGGTTAAGAGAATAATGCAATAGCGATATGAACTTTTCAATAAAAGCAAAAATATTGGAATAAATCATGGATGAAAAGACAATGTTACAGAGATTTATTATACAGAATGGCGGTTAATTATTCAACTTTATACAAAATACCAAATGCAGAGAATTCTGGTTTATATCTCAATAAACTCTCATTGTGATAAATATGTTGAGGAATGTTATATAGATACATGTAAGATTATCATGGAAATTTTTAAATTTTAGAATTGGAAAATAATTGAAAGATTTTAAAATATTATGATTAAATTTGTTGTATTGAGACAAAAAAATAGAAAAGAGGAAATTTACAGAAAGTAAAGTCTTTATGGCACGAACTCAGTTTTAGAAAAAATATATAAAATAAAAACGAATATGAAGGCATCCAAATGAAAATGTTGCAAAGGTTAGATTATTAATTAAAGATGTGATTATGCACAAATAGAGATACAAAATTTTCTAAACAAGCCAGTATTAACAGTTAAAATGTTTCCTTTTTAAAATATTCTAATGGATTT